>JAJIYU010009680.1:0-16772 GCA_030144865.1 Tinospora cordifolia | reverse complement strand
AAATCCCTAGCATGGTTCTATCATGGCATGAGCATTATATGAACATGAGTGTGATTATAAATCTAATCAAAAACTGAAATAAACTTTAAAAATGCAGAAGACAAACATTCTGACGTTTTTATGAAATCAAATCACAAAATGAGCATACTAGTGTTCTAAACAAGAAAAGGAGTTTAAGGAGCAACTTCCACCTCAAGGTGTTTTCTCCGGAAATTTCAACAGAGGTTTCCTCAGGCTTTGGCACTTCAAACTCCAGCAAGAACACTCCAAGTAACTCAGAAAAACTAGAACTAACACTCTCCTCACGCACACACAAAGAAATCGGCAACAAGAAGAAGAAGGAAGAAAAGAAGGGAGAGCACTAGCGCGTTTTCTCTTATTCTTTGGAATGAATGATTTGTAAGCAATGCAAGGGCGTATTTATAGGCTTCGAATACACTAAGGGGACGTCTAGGCAGATTAGGGCAGCTTGGGCAGCTCTCCATCTTTGAGCAAGTTTCCAAATACCAAAGATGAGACATGGTAAGTGTGCATATTATAGCACGTGTGCATATCTTTCTTGTGGGCCCACTAATGGTTGTTTCTAATTCAAAATCAGAGACTAAAATACTTTTAGAACCTTTCTAATATTATTCTGGACGTCCCACATTGAGAGAGAATATTCTCTTTATACATTCTCTTTTGGTTCTTTTACTTGCTCACCAAATAACACCTACATAGAATGTTTCTAATTTTTTTTTTTATTATCTTTATTGATAATTTTTTTCTTCATGGGACGCCTAGGGTTTATTTAGAGAGTGTCTTTTCAATTCTAGAATCTTCTAATACAAATTGTCACATGTGTAAACTCACACACACACACACACATGTGGGCTGGTTTTGGCTTAATTGGCAACATGGTGCATGTAATCACTATATGGTGTACATGGAATCATTCTTTCATGAATTCTCCAAGCCTATGGGACGTCTCATCATGTGGCCCCACTGAATCATTCCTATGGCACATGGGATCATTTTACATGTGTTCAAATCAAGCAAGATGTCCCATGGTGATTGAGTAGGGTGCGGGCACACCGGATCATGGTGTTCCACCCATGTGACTTGCACATGCTTTGGGTGGTCATGCCATTATGGGTTCACATGAATTTTTAAAATTTAAATATCTCCTTATTCATAAAGGATTTAGGTATATAACCTATATTTTTGGAACCCCACAGTTGAGAGACAAATTTTAAAGTATGGTCTAGCCCAAGACATTTTTCCTTTGAAAACTTTCCTTATTTAGAGCCTAGTGGAGTATTTGGGCAAATGAAGGTTCAAACCTTGTCCAATTGTTCTGATTTTTCGATATGTTGTGTGTCTTGCTAGTTTATGTCATCTCCTCAAGTTCCGAGTCATTCCGAGTTCAATAGGTACCTTTATTCTCAATTCTTTCCTAATTTGGATCCCCCTCTAGGGCAAAATCCTAATTTTGGCCAATTTGGCCAATTTTTGAATGTGTTGTCTAATTTGTTGGTTTATGTCTCCTCACTTCGTTTCGGGTCATTTTGGGTTCATATGGGTCACCAAATGAGGATTTTGATCCCATCCTATTTTAGCCCTGCACTGAGCCGATTTTCATTTTGTACCCAAATTTCACTAAAGAAACCTTGAATATCATTTTATTGGATATCTAGTTTTCAAGGTATTACACTAATATATCCATATTCTCAGTCCACAAGCACATTTGGTTAAAACAGGTTTCATCCAAAGTTAAATTATTTAGGTGCAAGGAATGAAAATTGGACTTTATTTCAAACTTTGACTTTTAAAAATTAGAATTAATTCGAAGAGTTTCGAAAAATTCGAAAAAATTTTTATAAAAATTTGTCAACTTAGAAAAGTTTAAAAAAAAAGTAAATAAATGCTAAAATATGCACAATTGTCATCAAAAATGATGTATACAAATATAAATAAATACATTTTACATATAAAGATATACATATAGTACTTTCTAATATGTACTTTAATATTAACTATGTTTAATGTACATTACATACTGTTATAAGAAAAAAGAAAACAAAGAAGAACTTGTTGTCAAACTCTAATGGTCTTGCAAACATAAAGCCTAGATTAATTGATTGTTGGCTCGCTAGTCGCTACAAACGCAAGTGTATTCGATCTTCTCTATTGATTACAATAGACGGCTCCCGTTTCTTGTTCTTCTCTCAATGGCTCTCCTCATAGACTCTCGGTTTATTTTTCTCTTCTCTTTTTTCTCTCTGTCGTCTCTCCTTCAAGCTACAAATCATTCTTCTTTCTCTTCGATAGTCACTTGTCAATTGCACCATATTTCACATTCAATCTTCTTCATTTATAGAGCGGAATTTTTTTTACAATCTCTATCATTATACAGAAGAATTTATGTGCACCACATAAATTCTTTCATAAAAATGCTATTATTACAACTTTTATGCTTCTCTTTTTATTGGATAAATTGTTGAAACTTCGATTTTAGGTGAATTTTGCTGATTTTTTTCGAAAATTTCAACTAAAAATTTTGTATTTTTACAATTATTGATGAACTTCGCTTCGATTGTCCAAATTACCTAATTCGGTTAATTTTGCCAAAATTCGGCTAATCTTTATGCCACGTTTAGGTGGACCTTGGTTCACAAGGGCATTAATTCGTGAGTTTTGTTTCAGAGAAAATTTCCCGAGTGGGCCTTATCTTCTCATTGTTGTTGTCTTTGTAGACAAGAGGGAAATTACACTAATCACATCTTCTTTGATGTGACATTACTGAAGTGATATGGAGGAAGTGGCTTGCACTTTCAGGTGGAAGGCTTTCCATTCCTAATAGTCAAATAAATTTCTTGGCTTACCTATGGCACATTGGGTTAGAAAGGAACGAGAGAATTTTTCACAACGTGGAAAATGCAGTTGACCAAGAGTAGCCAGCTCATGGATTTGCTTCTTCCTATGAAAAGGGATATTCCTTAAGGAATTCGATTTTGAACTGGGATAGTTGAATCGTTGTCACAAATCATGATTATACGTGACTACTTCATGTTTTCGTGCATGATGTTTCATATTTTGGATTTTATGTTGCTGATGAGAGTATCTACTTCTGGTGATCAGCTACAGTAAATTAAATTCATCACTGGTAATATATTTGTTTCTTCTCAAACAAAAAAAAATGTTACCTAGGCCACGTTGAAGTACTTACTACCTAGACACTTCCTCGCCTAAACTTAGTACATTCCCTAGCCATTTTCATGTTGCCTTAACAACATAATTCCCAATATGATTTCATTGATAAAATTCCTATTCTCAATGGATCATACGTCCATGTTGAGCATTGACTTCAAAGTTGCAAGCCACACTACCTCCACAAAAATTGGCATCTACAACTACATTACAAACTTAACATACAAAAAATTGGGAAAAAGTATTATGATAGGAAGTCAAACCTTTATAGCATTTTGAACGCCAACAGCATCTTCAAATTCAATAAATGCATAGCAAATGCTAGGAATATCCTGCAAACAGAAATGAGACAATGTGCTTATTAATACATTTAAGTTCAGAAAGCCATTTCTGAAACCTGTAGGAAAGAAATAGACATTGTGTTTAACAAAACAAAAAAAAAATGACATAAGTGCCAAAATCATTGTGGGCAGTGCCTAGGTTTTAAAACACTTCTCAAATATAAGGGGTACGCTCAAAGAAAAATGTTGTTCTTGCACTCTACTTTTACCCTAGTCTTTGGAAAAGCTCCTTGTAGACATAAGGGAAGAGACCTCATAGTCATAATGGCACTCTTAACATAGAGCGCCAAGGCTTCAAACACTTTCCAACATGTCTCCAAAAGGGAAAAAAATATGATTTCCAAAAAGTTGTATTTACAAGCTTGTCTTTGGAAGCGAGGCTGCCAACTTGTTACCCCAAAGGAAAAGAAAATCGACGGAGGTCGGCGAGCGAACGAAGGAAGGCAAGTAAACGGAGGATGGAGAGGAAACGGAGGAAGGAGAAAAAATGGAGGACGAAAATGGGAATCAGAAGATCAGATAAAAACTAAAAGTAAGACAAAGGAAGAATAGATATTCAAGAAAGGGAGAAAAACCAGACAGCAAGAAACGGAGCATGGAAAACATAAATAGAAGAACGAAACAAGATGCAAACAAGATGGCACCATTATGGTGAACAACGACACACTAGTCTAGACACGAGGAAGACTAGGACCAGTACATGAGACCTAGATGAACTGCTAACAATGAAGGTCAACCAAGGAAGACATGGAAGAATATTCTTTTGCAACGAGACGGGGGGCAGGGGGGGGGGGGGGCCGGGGGGACAAGGAAGAAAAGGCGCAGTAGATTCCAACACGACAAAAAGAAACTAGAAACCTTACCAGGCAGTTCCAAAGAAGAGAGCAAAAAATTAATTCCAACAGTGACTAGTCAAAGTAATAAATGCCAAGTGCGTCGATCGACGAACGGGAATGGCACTATGTGTCATTCCCAAAGCGATATAAGTTTTTTTCGATCTGTTACTCAAAAGATAGCCAGGAGACAATACTTAAGGAAGTAAAAAGAACGCACCATTACCATATTGTGGCAAATAGAGAGACGATGCTCTAATTGAAGCGAAGAATAGAGAAGATGATGATGGGAAACGAGGCAAGCAAAAACGTAGGAGTGTTTCGCGGCAAAGGATTCACAATCATCATGGAGGTCCTGGTTAACAACAATAGGAGATACATCAAATTAACAAAGATGGTGAATGGCCAGCAGCAGAGTATAGTCATACCGGAGGAGAGAAAAACAAAGGCATGGAGGTATCTATGGAAAGCAATGGATATGATCGTACAAGTGGTGAATAGACAAGCCAAGGAAGCGAATTGAGAAAGGAACAAACAAACTGAAGTGTAGGAGAGGACGACAAAGGGAGATGAGGAAAGTAGAAACATTGGAATATGGCAACGAGAGTTGGATGGGAATCGAAGGCTAAGAAGAAACTTTGGTGTAGAAGGAAGGCAGAGAGGGAAACACGAGGGGGACAAAACGGACCACGAGGCAAAGAAGTTCTTTATCATACAAAATTCTAATGAAACGTCATGGCATACGATGGAGAGGCCAGTCCACCAGCATCTAAAATGGAACATTCCCATAAGAAGATCACACGCAGCCCAAAGTTTGGTCTACTACTATGAAAAGGATGATATTAAAACTATTCAAGTTGATAAATATCAAACGATGATAGGGGGCTTCTACTTTGAACACTGGAATGAGGAAATGACCATTATAGGATTACATGTGGCTTGCGGAAACAGCTGGATGGAAATCGAAAGAATCCAACCGCAGGACTGGAACATCCAAACTTTCGAGCAAATAGGTGAGTTATGCGATGGGCTGCTAGACATAGCTCACATCAACACATCCAATTCCTCAATGGAAATGGCCTTTTCTGAGGTTGAGAGGTCATGAATCGAAGTTCCTTCCCTAAGGAATTTGAAGTTTACAACGATAGTAGAGTGAAGAAGCTTAGATTGGTGGATATTTAAAGGAACTAAGGCCTTGAGGTGAAAGAACTCTCGCTCCAACTTCTGAAAAATTTCCCCGAAAATCATTTGGAAGGGATTACAAACGCCAAGGTGTGGAAATCCGGTGACCGTAAAAGCTCCGAAATCAAGATCATGAGCAGTGATGATGATGAGGCGCAAATTGAAGATGGCGAAGGCAAAGAGACAATGAGAGGCAGGGTGTCAGGCGGCGGAGTAGGTAAAGGTGGCAGAATCAACAATGGTAACAAGTCACATGCCCTTAACATTGGAGCGGGTAGCAACGAGTTAGGCCTGATCATGTTTTTGTGGGCCAAGGAGATCGAATAAAGTTCCCATACCACTGACAGGCCAGTCGAGCTAATGAAAGAAGCTTAGGAAGAGTTGAACATTTAGGTGGGCCCACCGCACAACCCATGACTTGGGCCTTAATAGAAGAAGGCCTGGAAAGGAAGTGGACCAAGAAAAGGAAAAGCTTGTGGACCGGCTAAACTTAAAAGTCTATTGACGAAACGCAAAAGGAACCAAAAGAAAGAGGTTTGGGGTCCAAGCATGGTGGGAAGCCCAAACGGAGGAAAGCTGGTTGAACAGAAACATGGACTCAGAATATCACGACTACATAAACTAGACAAACAGGAGAGGGTACAGGAGACTCAACATGAAGATGCAGATATCCCTGAAGGAGATACGCGACCTACGAGCAAAACAGAGACTCAAGATGATGGAGCCCGTACTCAGGTTCGCACACATCACTATGCATCCCCTCTCTCTCATTCTTCTAGTTATACAGACAGTTTTGGTTTGAGTTGTGTTCCCTCTACACCACAGACCAAGAAAAGCACAAAGCTGCTACAAGGAAGGCCAATTTTGACCCAGCATTTGGAACTTCCAGAAGGAGAGGAACAAATAATGTGTCAAAACAGTCACAACGAGATAAACCAAAATTCTCAGGAATAGGAATACGAGCGAGTAAGAGATTTCTTGCTCTCGATCAACACTCAGTAGATTGTAGTGCAATAATCTCGACTCGGTCTCAATGGGTGTTTCAATTATTATGAAGATTCTAAGCTGGAATATTTGTGGACGCAGTTCTGCAAGCAAGCAAAGGCTTATCAGATAAACGATTACGGTGGCAAAGGCAAATCTGATAGTCATTCAGGAAACCATAAGAAACCAAATCAACCGAGACCTAATCGCAAGTATATGGAAAAGAAGATTTTTGGATTCGACGGCGATTCTCATTGAAGGCATAGTAGGGGGGATCCTCATTCTGTGGGATGTGAAGAATATTGTGGTCTAAGAAAAATGGGAAGGGATGCACTCCCTGGCGATCAAAATCAACGGAGGCGATGCTCCCAACAGGTGGTTCACAACGGTCTATGGTCCCTATGATAAAGAAAGTCGAGAGGCTTTTTTGATTGAGCTAATAGCTCTTTCAGCCACCATTCAAGGTCCTTAGTGCATAGGAAGAGACTTCAATATGGTCAAACACATGTGGGAAAAGAGGCAATGTAGCAAAACAAATGCGACCATGAGAAAGTTCGATGAGTGGGTTCACGACATGAATCTTCAAGAACCAAAGCTCAAGAATTTGAGGTTTACATAGAGTAATGGAAGGGAGATCCCAACAATGTCCAAGTTGGATCGATTTTTGTACAATGTAGATTGGAGGAAAATTCCAACAACAAAGAGTCTGGGGCTTACAACGCATCACGTCAGATCACTGGCCAACCATCCTAGACACAACGGAGACAAAATGGGGACCTGCTCCTCTACAGTTGGAAAATGTCTAGCTGCAACAACCAAATTGCAAAGAAAGAGTGCAACAAGAATGAAGGGTTGATCAAAGTAGAGGGTAAGCGAGGTACAAAATAATGAAGTTGCAAAATCTGACAGGAAAATTACGAATATAGAACAAGGGCCAAGTTGTTGAGGATAGTGCAAGGAAAACAGACCTAATGGACTCCCTCATGGTCTTGGATAGGTAGGTGGAGACAAAAGATAACCCTGTCTTGTTAGAAGAAAGGAAGAAGCTGATCAAGGAAATACATTTGTTGCAAAGTAGATTGGACAGGAAAAGCAGACAAAGAGCTAAAATGAAATGGGCCAAAAAAGGAGATGTTAACACTAAGTACTTTCATCGAGTACTCTCTCTAAGAAGAGCCAGGGCCACAATAAGTAAATTGGAAAATAAGTCAGGCAATTTAATGTGATAATGAAGAAAAAATTCAGCAGATAATTACTGATTATTTTGGAAGCTTGTTCGAAGAAAAATGCCAAGTTCAATGGGGGATAGAAGGCCTTCAATGGCAAAAAAATATCAGACGAAGCTTGCAAGTGGCTAGAACGAGAGTTTGAAGAAGAAGAAATAAGAGGGGCAATTTTCAGTTGTGATGGAGGAAAGGCCCCAAGTCCAAATGGGTTTACAATGGCTTTCTTTCAACAGACATAGGAAACAATTAAATAGGATCATAGCCTATTTAATTGAATTCCATAAGGATGCCATTGTAAACAGGAAAGTTAATGAGACATACATTTGTTTAATTCCAAAGAAGAACAATTCAATGAGAGTTGAAGATTATGGTCCAATCATCGTAACTACAACTATTTACAAGATTCTTGCCAAGATTTTAGCAAATAGGCTCAAGGTTGTTCTCCCCACAACTGTAAGTGAACATCAAATAGCTTTCATTAAAAACAAACAAATAACAGATGCGGTCTTGATTGCAAATGAAGCAGTGAAGGATTACAGGAACAATGCTAAAGGACTTTTGTTGAAGGTGAACTTCGCCAAAGCTTATGATTCATTAGATGAAACTTCATTAACTTTGTTTTGGGGAACAATGGAGAAGGTGGATGCAAGCCTACCTGCAGACAGTTAATTATTCGGTGTTCATTAACGGGAAGCCAAGAGGAAAGTTCAATAGATACAAAGGGTTGAGGCAAGGAAATCCTCTCTCCTTTTCTGTATACCATCATCGCTGATACGCTGATTAGAATCCTTGAAAAGGAAAGTTCAGCTTACCCACCTTTTATTTGTTGATGACTGTCTAATATTCATGAAGAATAAGGAGGTTAAGGTAGTAATAGAAGCTTTATAGGCTTTCAATTTCCTAATAGAAATGGCCATCAACAGGAGCAAAACGCCAATTGCTAGGCATAAACTTGAATAGAGAAATAGTAGACAGAATGGCAGCAGAACAAAAAGTCTCCAATGGAAGTTGTCCGATGCAATACCTGGGGATGCCGCTAGGAGGAAATCCAAACAACATGGGGTTTTAAAAACTAATGATACAAGCAATCAAAAAAAGGATGGCGGGATGAAAAAAAGCTATTTATCAAGGGGGGCCACCTCCTATTACTTAAAACAGTTTTAGAAGCATTACCAACATATTTCATGTCGATATTCAAAATGCCAAAAAAGGCGGCTGAAATCATTGAAAAGCATATGAGGAATTTTCCATGAAAAAATGAAGAGGATAAAAAAAGGCCAAAACCTAATGAAATGGGAGCAAGTTTGCAAAGAAATTCATCAAGGAGGTATGGGTATAGGTGGGATGTTAAAGAGAAATATTGCTTTAAGGGGCAAATGGTTGTGGCGTGTGCAAGAAATATCGGATATCACATGGGCTAAGGTAGTTAAAAGCAAACATGGTTCGAAGGCTTATGGGAAGGAAGTAGGATTGAATTGGAGGAGCAGTTATCGATCACCATGGAAGGACATACAGCATATATGACGATTCAGGCCACACATTATCTGGAAAGTGGAAAACGGGGAGAAGATTGATTTTTGGAGTGATATCTAGTGTCACACCAAGAAGCTAAAGGATATGTTCCCCATCATCTACAGGATATCTAACAAGCAAGAAGCTCCCATATCGGATTTTCGAATCTACAGCACAAAAGAAGACAAAATTTATTGGGGATGGAATTTGTATCTATTCAGAAATATCAAAGACGGGCAAATGGAAGAACTAAGCAAGTTGTTGCATACATTACAAAGGTTCCAATTAGGCGATATAAATGGGAAGAACCGTCCAATATGGAAGGGAGAGGCAAATAAAAAATTCTCAGTTCGATCTTTCATGGCCACTCTAAAAGAGGATAACACAAACCAAATGGTTGTCCCAGTTAATTTCATTTGAAAGACTAAAGTTCCTACGAAATCGCACATTTTAGCTTGGCTAATTCACTTGAATAAGTTAAATACAGCAGAAAACCTTCAAAAAGCCTCCCCAATCACACTCTAAATCCGCCTATATGTTTGGTATGCCAAAACAGTCCAGAGATAACCAATCACATATTCAGGGAGTGCAACATAGTGCAGCAAGTTTGGGGCAGATGGACACATAGATACAGAAACATGGCTTCCCCTCCAGCATCTTCTATGTTTCAAATACCGAAGACTGTACTAGCTTCAAAAACTCAGCATTACTAGAGGATCATCAAGCTTTCTGTGTAGTATAGCATCTGAGAGGAAAGGAACACAAGACTTTTTTTGGACAAAGACAAATCGGAACAGCTTTTATGGGAAAAGATCCAATGCTTTGTTTGCTACATGGGTATCTACAACAAAATTGGGCAAGGGTTATCATTTTGGGGAATAGTTATGTAACGGTGAGAACATTATACAATCCTTGTAATTTTGTCTTTGATTTCTGCTTGTTGCCCTGATATCTCATCGGGCTTTTTTTTCTTTATTAATATAATAGTTTCTGTTTCAAAAAAAATCTTGAAATATTATTTAAAAAACACCTTTGAACATATCAAATATGTTTTTCCAAGAAACAAGGTGCAAGTCAAAGAAAATGTCGTTAATACTCCACTGGTCTTAAGGTTTTTGTTTGGAACAAAAACCTATGAAGCCCTTCAAGCCCAAGAAGCACTTGTGATAGGAATGGAAAAAAAATCAGATTTACACAAAACTCAGTTTCAATGCCTTAAATAAACAGGCACATGGCGTGCCAAGACTTGGCTCATTTTGAATTCAAGTACCATATAACTATTCGGACATAATCATATTGAAATTCAAGTACTAGGTGAATAAATGAATCTTAAGTCATGAAGTACATAAATAAATAATAACTAAAGCATAAGACTGGCTCCAAGAGTAGCAGTTTCACACCCATGAAGCACTTGTGAAGACAAAAAAAAAACCCAGAAATAACCAGAGCTAATATTTAACTGCAGCTCAACATGTGAGCTCCAATTTCATTTAGCTCGTGAGTAAAATTATCACTGAAATACAAGAGACTGATTAAAGCTCTCAAGATTTTTGAAAAAAAAATTAAGGTGGAATATTCAAGAAGTAAAAAAGAAATTATACCTTACGGCTCCTGATGATGACACCTTCAGGCTTTATTTGACCAAATTTCTTGAACTCCTCTTCTATCTCGTAACTTGAAATTGATGTGGGCAAATTCCTCACATAAACAGACTTTCCTTCAACTGAGAAGATTTACAAACAAAGGTGAAGTTCAGCATAACACTCCTACATCTTCAATCAAAACAACAAAGAGGAAATAAAAAGAGCTGTGTTTTAGTATAAAACGGAAACATTCCATAAAAATGATAGGCACTTTTGGCCCTCAAGAAATCAAAAAACTAACAACTTCTAGTAACAGTTTCTAAATAGTCTTTCAATCTCAGAGAAGGAGATACTAGCATCTCTAGAAAATCAAGAAACTAAGATTTTCTAGAAACAGTTTCGAAGTAGTCTTTTTAATCTCATAAAGGAGACGCTAGACAGGGAAGGTCACATAATTACATTAAATGTACCTTCTTCAGGTATTGTAATTTCCTCCACTGCTTCAGTCATATGTCTCTCAGAGCCCATTGATAATGCATGATGAGACTGATCAAAAGTTGGTGGTTGTGAATGATGCCAATCTGAAGCAGAAAGTGCGCTCTTGTTTATCGATGGTTGGAGAGGTACCGGCAATGTAGATTGTTCCCTAGCAACTCGCAACTGCGAGGTTTAAAATAATTAGTACCATCTGATGGCAAGTATTGATATAATAGAAAATATTACCTCACTTAGGGGACAACCATTTTGCTATACCTATTTTACTCATCTTTTTTCAGAATTTTCTCTCATTTTACTCTTATCCTATATTTAGGTAACCACGAACCAAACGGCATTTCCACATTTTCAATTTTCAGGGCAAGGACATTCTGAGTCATCTAAATCTTATTAAAGCCTTCCCAGTGATCATACTTGTTTAACTCCCAATAGTGATAATGGTTCCAATTGTTTTCCACATTACACTTTATAATGTTTTAATTCATTTTTTCCCTTTACACACAAAACCAGGAATCAATAAATAAAAAAGTGATTCCGTTGAATCTTAATTGGAATTGTCACACCATCAATAGGTATGCCGGGACATGGTCAACATAGATCTCATTTCTTTCGTACAAGTGTTTTCCCAATCCACATGTTGAGTTTTCATTTCCATGCAGTATTATTCTCCAGTGTGACAATCAAAATAAATTGGTGAATATCACAAGTATTTCAAAGGCCATCAGCTAATAAGACTAATCAAATTGCACCAGCAAGCTATAGAAAACACCTACATGGAAAGTAAGTCAAGATCATTTGTGTTTGCCTGAATTCAAAGATTTTACGCTATACCATAGTAGACAAACTGACAATTCAAATCACTGAATCGAATGATTCACAATTTGATTGACCTTGAAACCTCTTAAATCAATTCTTGAATTGCTATCCCTCTGAATCGATCCAAATTGTAGGTGAATCCAAAATCACTAGTTGAAGCAGTCTAAGTCATGAACTTGCCAAAACAGAACTACTAATTTTGTAATAACTCCATCAATATTAAGTACATTACATATATTTAATTCACATATGTATCATTAATCTCACTATTGGTGAATTTAAGTCCCAATTCAATATATAAAGCCAAGAAACAATTCACAATTTTGACAACCATGAGCTTGATCACTGATCTCAATATTTTCTTGTTTAGTAAATCCACAAAAATGTTGTTGTAATCAGATAAGGAATCCAAAAAGCAAGGCACCAGTGGAACAAGCAAAAGATGACAGAACATAAATAGCAGCTGACCAAAATAAAATAATCAGATTGAATCGTGAAATTGAACAGTTAATTTAGACTTCAATGACCATTAACTACCTAATACGCGATTATCCATTGAAACATGATTAGGGGGTAAGAGCAATTGATTCACTTAATTTTACATGTCAATGACTCAGTGGCCCTTAAACTAGAATTCAAATTAATTTTCCAACATGCAACTTGTGGACTTCAACCAAAATTAGCTGCTTTGAAAATTGGTCCAGTAGCAAATTGCCACGGCCATAGACTGTTTGTTGCCTAGTTCACCTCCATTGACACTAAAACAATTTGAATTGGAGGAAAAATCCAAGCATCCTATCAATTTAAAACAGGCTAATCAACCAGACAGAGTACTTCTGCTATCATGACCTAAAAGTAAAAGCAAGTTAATTAATATATGTAAACATGCAGTTAGTTTTCTTGAATAATGCCTACAGAAATAAAACTAAGTATTAGGGTTTTTCAAAAAAAAAAAAGTATTGAATTATAATATATTTAATTAATAAAACATTTAAAATTGATTCATAAATCAATCAGCACACCAAGAATAGCAGGAAACAATGATTTTCAAAGTGGAATAGAAACAAATTTGAGGAAGTGTGATAAACTATCACTTTTTTTTGAGACCGCTGTATACTTCCTTTTCCACCTGACTAGTCCATGTGAGCCCCACCACCACAAGCCAGGAGTCAAGCAACCCAAGGTGTGAGATAGATTCACCCACCACAAGGAATGAGAAAAAGCTTGAGGGGGAGGATCAAGAGTTGAACTCCCAACCACCCCACCAATATCCTGATGGGTTAAATTATCACTAAGTAAATGAAATTCAAAAGTAATCGCATACATTAAGAGTATGCATAAACGTGAGAAAGGTATCAACATATTATCCTCATCAAAAAATAAAATAAAATAAAATTACATATTATGTCAATGTAAAGATCAACTTTACTATTATAGAACTTTAGCATAATGGTTTCATTTTCAAAAGAAATGAACTGCCAATGTAGTAGAAATGTAGTGCCTCGCTAAACCATCAACAAGCCATAACAAATCACATTTGCTAACTCACCGACTTAATGAAGTCACCGTTTAAAAATTATAATTCAAAAATAGAATAGAGAAATGAAAGACAATCAAATATAAATACAAGAACCATCAGATAATATTCCAAAGAGCCCCATTGGCAAGATTAAGTTTTCTATGCAAAAAATACAGTGTTCTCAATAACAATCAAAATTCAGTGCACACTACAGAGCAGAAACATAAACACTCAGGAAACATGGGTTATCAATATCCCACAAGTTCCTTGAATGGGTAGCCAAAGCTTGCACATGGTTAATTATTAGGAAATGAAGCATGCAGGCAAAAAGTATTTGGAACATGATTCTATGCAAACAATACAATATTACGTTTTCTTCTGTGTTTTCAACGCATCAAGGTAATCTTAAAGCAATTTGCCATGTCTAGGCCCGGTGTAGCCTAAGCTAAGTCTAAAAGTGGCCTGGGAAAGAAAAAAATATTTACATATAATGTCCCTAGATAATTAATCAAATAGACAATTATATATATATATATATATATATATATATATATATATATATATATAATTCTATTCCACTACAAATATTATATTTTCATGAAATAATTAAAAACCTCAATTTAATTAAGATCAGGTCCAAAGAACATCAATTTATTCCACAATACACATTATTCAAGAGATTTTGATGAAATTAGAAGTTCTTGTGTAAAAAGAAATGTTGGACAGCAAATATCTATAGCTAGAGGGTCATTGATGGCCGTTAAACATTTAACAATGTGTTTGATCACAGCAAATGACAACGAAGGCACACTTAGGAAGATGGTTTATTGTTATAAAGTTTCTTTTCAAATTAGAGACCCTTCTAAACTTTTAAAATATTTCCACAAGCCCCTACTAACTGCCCAGCATTGTGGTTAGGTGTTTTCTTCCAAAAATTATGAGGCATTGTTTAGACGACTGCCTAGGTGGCGCCTTGAAAACACTAGTTTTTATAGTTTACTCTAATAATTCAAGAGCAGCATAGACATCTTGTTCTTTTTACTGCACATACTTAACAAAAATAGATACATGCACAGAAGCATCTCTCTATGTATGCATAATAACTCATTACATAGTTATGCATTGTATAAAGAATCTTAAACAGTAGTAGAAGCAGCACATACAATAGAAGCATAGGTCTGCTTTGGAGGCTCTACTGCAGGTTCCTCAGAAAGGATGGTGGA
This sequence comes from Tinospora cordifolia, assembly GCA_030144865.1. Lineage (NCBI taxonomy): Eukaryota > Viridiplantae > Streptophyta > Magnoliopsida > Ranunculales > Menispermaceae > Tinospora > Tinospora cordifolia. The sequence continues at coordinate 1,869 of JAJIYU010009680.1, read as the reverse complement.
AGATTCTTTCACAGGATGCAACATATGTTGAAATGAATTTTTTGACTCATCAATAGGAATTCCTTCAGCTATAATGCCAGCCTCTGGGACTTCTTGCTGGATCTGTACCTCGTGCTGTTGTTGCTCTGGCAAATTAAACTGGTCAACAGGCTCATTTCCTTCCGCATGACAAGAAGCAACAAACAACCTACTCTGAGTTTCTTCACCCCGTATGTAATCAGGACCTGCGAACTCAGCTTCATGGATATCTGACAAGTTAACTGGTTTTCAGTGTTAGGGAACAAGAAAACAAACTAGCAGGCTGATATTTGAACATCAAAACATTTACAAGAGATGGATTAGATATGTTTCCACAACACACCAGCGTTGAAATAATTGATTCATTTCAGAGGAGAACCATATAGAAAGTCTATATGCAATCTTTGTTAAAAATGAGCTCTCCAAATTTACGTTCCGTAATACACTCGTAATCATCAGTAACAAAAAACTGACTTACTTCCACAGTTCCACTGCCATGAAAAGTTCAATTGCCATTGCTCAATTCATATGCATCACAAGTGAAACAATTCATTCACATTTTCAAATTTAGTCCATTGTAACTAGTAAAAACTAACACAGACAGCTCAAAATTAATACTAAGCAGACAGCACAAGTAAGAGAGTTTATTCAGTAAAAATGGTCAAAGAAAAATTTGCAAATAACTTAAATTGATTGCATCTGCAGTACCATATTCTATTTAAAAAGAAACTTCTAACACATTTATTTAACTCCCTAATATGGGCAGATCAAAAACAAAGCTCAGACTACCTGGCTCTGGATGTGGACTGCATATATTTAGTTTGTCGTCAAATTGGCCTCCTAATATGACTGCAGGATGCTGGTGAATCTGCTCCTCATCAATGAAGTGAAAAATGTCATTGAGAACAAAGTAGCCTCTCTCTTGAGGAGCAAGGAAGAAAGTCTCTACAAATTTCCTTTTGCCACTGTAATCCTTGGTTTGCACAGAACCGGAAACCATCAAAAGCACACCTCCATTCCAAGAGTCCAGGGAATGTGCAGTCTTAATCTCAATTGAAGTAAAATTGAATGACATTACAAGTGAATGAATTTGCTGAAACAAAAGATTCCAGGATATCAGCTAGTGTTACATCCACAGGCTATAAAATAATGACCAAACAAAATGGCTGGAGAAGCAGAGTAAGTTAGGACCTCATAGACAACAAAGCAGACCAGTTTTGGCTTTATGGTCAATTCCAACAGCAAAACCTAGATTAAGAAACTAACAAAACTGGGAGAGTAACTTAAATGGTGTAGAGCATTGAAGACTGCACCTACATGATTTCGCCTGCCTAATGGAGACCATTAGAAACACAAATAACTGAAAAACTATGCAAATAATAATATATTCATATTAAAATTTAAGGTTTCTAATATATAATATAAAATCATGTATTTATACACTAATTTGAGCTTTTGGAACTTGAGTAACATCTATCCAAAAGTATGCTTTCTAAAATTCTAATCACGAGGCCAATTAGAATCATAGCAGAACTATTTAAGCCAAAAATTTAGAATAAGGATGGTGCAAATCCAAAAGATGGTTCACCAAATATCATTCATTCAAACAAGATAACCAGAAAAAGAAAAAACAACATCAAAAATGAAGAGGTAAATTATTTGTTGCCCAGGCAACATGTCAAAGCCAAAAGATAATTCACTAATTAAGTAACATTCATTAAAACAAGACAACCAGGAAAGAAAAAAAAGAATTAAAAATGAAAAGTTAAATAATTTATTGTATTTGCAACATGTCATCTTTTTTTGTGACAAGAAACATTAAATTATTTGAACGAGATAAAAGATTACACA
>JAJIYU010009679.1:0-16766 GCA_030144865.1 Tinospora cordifolia | reverse complement strand
GAGAGAAACAGAGCAGAGCGTCATGGACGCAGCGAAAGTGAACCAGCTGAAGCACTTCGTCGAGCAGTTGAAGGCCAATCCCTCCATTCTCTCCGATCCTTCACTTTCCTTCTTCAGAGACTACCTCGAAAGGTACTCTTTTATTTTTATTTTATTTTGATGAGCCATTTCAAATCTTCTGTTTCGCTTTCCCGTCGAATTATATTTTTAACTGGCGTCTGACAACGACGACGACCACGATGTTGTTCTAGTATCGGCGCGAAGCTGCCTACTTCAGCTTACAAAGCTGGCGAGTCGCCGAGAACTCGTAGTTCGGTGCGTTTTCTCTGTTTCATGCGCTTTCTTGTTTTGTTTGATGATTTGAAATGTTAGGTTTGGTTGAGATTTCTTTGAATGGCAGAAAAGTCCTATTGTAGATGATAGCGATGAGGATGGATTGGATGTGGAGGATGATGATGATGATGATGATAAGGGAGATATTGCCGGTGGTGCTGCTGCTCAGGAGCAGCAAGGTTACGAGAGCGACGAGATCGTTGAATCGGATGTCGAGCTTGAGGGAGATGTTGTGGAGCCCGATAACGATCCTCCTCAGCCGGTGATTCTGAACTACAATTTTTTTTCCTTACTTCGATTTTGCAAAATCTTTCGGTGTAGTATCGTTTTTGTAGATTTATTTTTGAAAACGGTGGATGTTGATTGCAGATGGGAGATCCTTCGGTCGAGGTTACGGAAGAGAGCCGCGATGCTTCTCAAGCTGCTAAGGGGCAAGCAATGGAAGCGATTTCTGAAGGTATTTTTGGGTGTTTGTGTTAAGTATATGAGGCAAAATGATGTTATGGAGCTTGAAGGCTGTGGTGTTGATCAGGTAATCTAGACGAGGCAATTGAGCACCTTACGAAGGCGATTTCGTTGAATCCAACATCAGCGATCATGTATGCAACCAGAGGTAATTTGCTGAAGAACTCATGACATTTTATATTCTTATTGATGAGGATTGTTGTTTGTTGGTGCAGTTTAATTTGATTGAGTGGTGTTGTTGTGCAGCTAGCGTTTATATCAAGATGAAGAAACCAAATGCTGCTATTCGCGATGCCAATGCAGCTTTAGAGGTTATTTTTGCATCTATAACCTAACGTAGTAAGCTTATGCTTGTTCAAGCAAGTAATGGGCGAGCAATTGTGTTTGCAAAATTGTCAGATATTTGTAGCCAATATCTTGTCATTTGCCCAAACACTTGAAGCTTGGTTGGTTTCTCTGTTACTTCAACTTCACTAGCATCCTGGTCCCCAACTGTCTTAGTTCATCTAATGCATTACTAAATACGTATACAACATATGCATTTATCACAAAATAATGTATGTAGAAACCTGTGATAATTCTGCATGCACTCAGAAGTATTTCTCATTTTTCAATTGCTAAAAATAAAATAAAAACATAAGTGTAAAAAATAGAATGTTTAATGCACGCAACTGAAAAGATCATGACTATTTCCATGTTTTGATGTGCTTTATTATGTTTATTGATCATTTCTTTACCCTTTCTTTTCTAATGCCAGATTAACCCAGATTCTGCAAAAGGCTACAAAACAAGAGGCATAGCCAGGGCAATGCTTGGCCAATGGGAAGATGCTGCGAAGGATCTTCATGTTGCATCCAAAATAGATTATGATGAGGAGCTCAGTTCTGTACTTAAGAAGGTGCGACGTCATTTTTGGCATATTGTCTTGAGAGTTTTCAGATTTGGTGGCTGTCATATCAGTAACCTTATAACCTTATAGGTTGAGCCGAACGCACACAAGATTGAGGAACACCGCCGGAAGTATGACCGCTTACGTAAAGAGAAAGAAGATAGGCGGATCGAGCGTGAGAGACAACGCCGTCGAGCTGAAGCTCAGGTACTTTATGATATGTCAGTCTTCTATTGAGACTGTGTTCTATCCTACCTATTGCTTATCACCATTATCACTTTGTGGACGGTTCATAGGCTGCTTATGAAAAGGCTAAAAGGGAAGAGAAGTCATCTTCAAGTAAAAGGCCTGGTGCTGGAGGTTTTGGAGGTGGTATGCCTGGAGGTTTTCCAGGTGGTGGGATGCCTGGAGGTTTTCCAGGTGGTGGGATGCCTGGAGGTTTTCCAGGTGGGGGCATGCCTGGAGGTTTTCCAGGTGGGGGCATGCCTGGAGGTTTTCCTGGAGGCACGCCTGGAGGAATGCCAGGGGGAATTGATATGAGCAAAATTCTAAATGTAAGTCTTTTTTTGAGTTTCTTTAAATTTATTGAAATTTGTTGAAATTGGAAACACTTTATTTTAACTTTTGTCTTAACTTTTGTCCAGTTATGACTTCTTTTTTATTATTTTATTGGAAATCGTAATATCTCCTTTTTATTTGCAATTGCAATATTACTATTTGATCGATGGGCTGGTTCGTTAATTCTCTACCTTTGAAGCAGGATCCTGAGTTGATGGCAGCATTTAAAGATCCAGAGGTCATGGCTGCTCTTCAGGATGGTAAACCTTATTCTTTGTATTGGATTATGAAGTTTGCTGCTTCTGAATTATATAAAATTGCAACCAAGTGCCTTTTTGTTATTTTCTAAGCTCACACTAGTTGGAAAGTGGTCTACATGCCATCATAAGGATAGCCAATTTTAATAATGATAGTTATGGTGATTTGGTGAACGATAAGAGTGCAAGGAGAGAGATGGATTCTCTCCTGTTCCACATTAATTTAAATTTATTCATAGTTCATCTGTTCTGGAAGCTTTTGCTGTTTGCCCCTTTTCACTCTTGCTTAGGTCTATGATATGTTTTATCATTCTGCATTCAACCCTTCCAATTATGAACTAACATTTTCAAACTATGACTATTTCACTATAGAATTAGGAGAGGAAATATGAATAGTTATCTACCACACTTTCAAAGTAAACCTCATTGCTTATTGCGCTAAAATTGCAGAAGTCTTCTTCAATTTGAAAATAAATGACCCTGTTCCTAGTTTCTGCAGTTAGTTGCAAAACTTAAACTAACCAAACTTTATGCTTATAACTACACTAATTGAATTGTTATGACTACCCTAACCCCTTAAATAAGGGATTCTAATGTATTAGAACATATTTGAGCTTAGGATTACAATTTCATAAAATATGGGCAAATCACTGTTTCTATTATAAGGAAATTTGGAGGAAATATTCAAAGGAGGTTCAGTTTTAGTGATTACCTTATTTTCTGGAGTAGGCTCAGATTATTGGGCTTTGAGTTCAATCGCAATTATCCTTTTCTTGTAACTATAATGGTCTTGAAAAACCTTGAACTTGCTGGTCACTTGTTAATGTCTTGGAAATGGAAGTGAGAGACTCTGGTTTAATGGAAACTTGAACCGATTGAGGAGCTTAAGTGGTTGAGTTGTTAAGATAGACTCAGGTTCAAATGGCAAGTAAGGTAAAAAAGTAAGTCTTTGTTGATATTTTCTATAGTTGATGTTATAATTTGAAGATAATGATGATATAAATACTTTTCTTGTTCAACAAAAGTGACATTCAAAAAGACAAAGTTTTTGATTGGGTGGATGGTAACATTTGTAGCCTTTTATTTTGATGATTACCAACAAAAACACACTTGAATGCTTGAGGATCAAGCTTCCTCCTATTATGAGCATGATGAATATAGACTACTGATGCACAAGCATAACTTTTTGGAACAAGATTACTTGATGTGTTAAAATCATGAAAAAATCTAGATAGACCTAGGATTGTAAATGGTTGGGCTTAGTTGGGTTTGATGTCAAATCTAGCCTGACCAACCATGTTAGAAATTTTTTTTTTCATTAGACTTTGACTTGACCTCCTAAATTAGGAGGCCAAACTTCACTGACTTGTTGGCTGGGCAGGTTGGTTGGGTGGTCGGGTTTAGTTGACCATTAGCAATCTTACTTGTAAAGAGGAAGAGGTAAGCAAGTAAGAGTTGTAAAAGGAACTTGGAGGGGAAGTCTTATATAGGAGATCTGCCCCATTTTCTCTCTCATGCCTCACCTGCAAGTACTCGACCAACTTGGCCTTTGGTCTAACCTGACACCACGTGGCTTGAAGTTCTTAGGCTTAGTTGGGTCCAATTTGATCGGGTGGCTTTTACCCCTAGATGAACTTGCACTGAATTTTTGAATGCAAGTACTTGAGATGAAAGTTGTTTATGAGATGCATAGTTGTAAGAACTTCTCCCCCAAAATGTCTTTTGCACATTTGTTCTGAAACAAGAAGGTATGATTAGTGGCTGGTAGATGGCAAACTTTTCTTTTTGCGACCCATACTTTGTGGGGTGTGTTTATACAAGATCACACTTGATTATACATTTTTTGGAAAATTCAAGGACAACTTAATTAAAATAATCCTTTACATTTTCTAATCTAAATCTCTCAGTACCAACCTGAATTAATTTTTTGCATGTTACAAAAAAGAAGGAAAGATTTATTCAATTCAGATTTTTGCTTGAGATGAAAGATCCAGTAAACTCGAGGACAAACACTTGTAAATAAGAATGACCATATTGTCTTTGAAACATCCCTATAAACCAAAAGAGAGACATAAATGACGTTTTATTACTAATTGCAAAAGAAACAAGAAGTTCTGCGAATTCTCAGACATCAAAATGAATATTTGCTATATCTATTTCTTTGAACAATGAATACAACAACATAGTTTTAAGAATGCTGAAAGAAGGGCGTTTGAAACTTTTCTTTATCTTATATTTTCTTTTCCTTTTGTTTTTTTTCTTTTTCTTTTTCTATTTTTTTTTTTTTTTGGAGACAAGAAACTAGAGACTTGCATTAATTGTGCGAGTGTTAAAGATTGCACTGAGTATAATAGACTTGCATTAGTTTTTATATAATAACAATAATGATGATGTTGAAAAGTTAAAAAAAAATATGAATGGTAATAACATGTATTGTCAATATGGGAAGGCAATGGTGGTAATAATATGTATTGTCAATATGGGAAGGCAATGGTGCGTCATACCTTTTGGAGGCTAGGCAGAATTTAGGCGAGACCTAGGTGGGGCCTTAGGTAGCCTATAAAATATATATTTTTTAGATGCCCTTGAAAATTTTATTTGTTTTTCCATTGGTCCCTCAATACATACATAGATATATAACCGTGATTTAATTTTAATGCTTATGTCCTAAGTAAAGTCATATAAGTTGGATATATTTACATGACGAATATATTAATCTTGTATAATTTTATTTATAGTATATATATATATATATGTATTAGAAATACATACACATATATACATACAAGTTGGTTTAGAAATATGTTCATCATACATCATTTCAAGGTTGGCATTTTGTTTTGTTTTTTTTTTTTTTTAATTGTCTTTTATAAATTAGACATGGTATATCATTTTTTAATTTTGTTTCCTATAAATTATCTCTGAGGATTTTCTCTCTGTTCTGATCAATATTTTCTCTGGGTTGCTTTTCAGTGATGAAGAATCCTGCTAATATTGCTAAGCACCAGGCAAATCCTAAGGTGGCTCCAATTATTGCAAAGATGATGGGAAAGTTTGCCGGCGGAGCTAAATAGTAAAGGTAGAAACAAAGAGAATGAGATTGCGGTTAATGGGAGTCTAATCATTCTCATAATGGGCAAGAGGTACAACTCTTGGATAAGGTCCTGCTATGAATTTGCTTGATTGTAGAAGCATGTATCATGTTTTTCTATTTCTGCCAAGCTCTTGTTAAACAACGTTCATTGAAAATTATATAGACTAATTTATTTTCAGTAGTCCCATTTTCTTAATTTATTTACTATAATTATTTTTTGTATTTCTTATGTATGCTGGAATGATCGAGTTGAGAACTCCATATTAAGGATTCCACGGAATCAGCTGGGAATAAATCTAATTTCAAAATTTGTGGACCTCATGTCAGTCTAATCAGCAGCGATGGTTTTACATGAGGCATCCTGGGGGGTTCCCAGTCATCTGGACGTTAGAATGAGGAATTTCTTTTTAGATGAATATTTATTGTTAAAAGCAAATCATAAATTGTTCAATCAGTAACAGCATAACAATTACTTAATTGTCTAAAATTGTCTTTTGATATATACACTTGTTCAGGTTACTAAATTCTAATTCTCTAGGGTATAACCTTAGCTGTATTGATTCTCAAGATGGGATAGCTCGAATTTGAGCATGGGTGCCTTGTAGCCTCCCTAGGGTTTTGTTGAATGTGCAAAAGTTTGCCCAAATATCCCCCCAGATTAAAAACAGAAGTTAGAGTTTAAACAGGCTTCCAATATTTGAGTTCTGGGCTAGTAGCTTTGGAATATCAGATAAAGTCTCCATGTCTATTGCATAAATGCTGGTGAGAGGTGTTGCTGATTTCTGCTTAATAAGGTTAGTTCAATTGATAAATGCATACTCACTCATTCTTTGCTTTCCAAGCATTGCAAAATCCTTGGCAGGGAGCGGTGGGTCCTCTTTTCTCGAGTCCCATAAGTTAGGCTCAATAAATTGCATAAAGTTGTTTGTCCTATAGACCAATTGACTAACCTGAGCTACCAAACTCACATGGTTTGGGTTCACATATGAAAGTAGTTTATGTTGTATTTTAGGATTTTCAATCTGATTAAATTTGGAGTCTCAAGGTTTTACAAAAATGAGTGACCAATAAACTTGAACCGTCCCAAACCAAATCCCAAGGAATTGGAATGCCCACTTCTCTAGGGACTGACAAATGGAGAGCTTAGCGAGTTTCCAAGCTTTTTCACCAACCTTTCCTAAGTTTGACTGAATCCTATCCTGGGTTACCTAATATAACTGGTTTCCTAGAAAATCTTTCTTTAAAATCCTATATAAGCTTTGTCCTTGCATCACCTTTCCATTAGCAAGTGTGACATGGCATGTCAAATTTCCTTTTTAAAGTCAGGTTTTTTGGATGGTTGTTTGCTTACCAAAGGACTATCACCCACAACTTTTGTCAGGAGGAAAGTCTGTAGTTGGTGATTTGGTGTATTTTCCTCCGTTGTTGCCTCCTCGTTATGCAGGATGTACAGAGTTTGGATGATCTTTTCCTTACATGCAAGATTGTGCATGACCTTTGGAGGAGGCAGGATTGGGTTCCTTCATGTGTTGAAGAATGATAACCTTCATGTGTCGAAGAGGGATTATCACTTTCACATGTGTAGAGCCTTACTTGCATTTGGGAGTCAAGATTAACTGCTATATACAACTCATTGTAGTCCTTGTGGCTTGAAAGAAATAGTAGACTGTTTAATTGATTACAGTAGTGAGCTGGATTGTATGTGGGGAAGTATTGAACTGACAGCTAGTACCTAGGTATTTGCTTTCTTTAGATGCAACAATTTTTTGATAGCCCATTGGCTCCTAAATTAGAGTGAATGCTTATGGTGATTATGGTTTGTGTGTTGGCGGTGGTGCGATAGTGGATAATGGGTGGTTTTGTTGTTCTTGGATTTGCCCATGTTATGATTTGTGGTAATACATATTGAAATGTGTTTCTTTTCCCCTCCAAAAACTCAATTGGTTTACATGTCATAAATTAGCGTGTATGAAAAACATGTTGAGCTAATATGATTCTCAACTTGAAAATAGTTCATAAGTTGGTAATTTAAGATCCATAGATTGAGTAGACCTTGACATTATTGTGTAGATTGAATGAACCAGCCTGAGTCAGATCAACTTGAGGTATTGCCAGCCTGAGTCAGATCAACTTGAGGTATTGAGTTGGTTTGGTTTGGGTTTTAGGAGGCTAATGGGTGTAGTTACGATAAATCTCTCTCAACCAACTTGGTCGGATTGGATTGGTGCTTGACTAAAACCAGAATTGACTAAATTTGTGAACGCCTTTGGTTTGTTATGCAAAATGTATGGCAATGGGCCTTGATATGTGGTATTTAGGACCAAGAGTATCCAGTGACGATAATATGGACAACAACTCTCAACAATGATGGATATGATGATTTTTTGAAGACTTCTATATGGATGGATGTATTAAGAATTATAATGTAGTGCTGTGTAAGGGTGAAATGAAAAGAAGTTAGAAGGTGTAGAGAAAGTTAGTTACCTCCTTTGCCAAGATAGATTATCCAATTAAATCTGAAAAAACTTTTGAGCCATGAATGATATGTAAATTAACTTGTTCAAATGTTACAAAAGAAACAAGTCCTTGCTTATATAAGAAGCATGCCCTTGCACATGATTATATGTAAGTGCATTCAAGGAAAGGATAAGCACTGTTTCTAAATAAGGATTGTGTTGCGGAATGTGATGGTGTGAGGCTACTAGTAAGTAGTGTGCTATTTGAAGCATCGTGCGCATGGTTAAGTTAGACTTATTAATTTTCTGGGACGCAGTTGTTGGATTGATGATTGAAATATGGTTGGGCAGCTGTGGACTATAGATTCATCTATTGGGTTAGTCCTCCATTTGTGGATGCTTTAGGTGACATTCTTTTGAGTCTCAACTTATGATTCCAGGTCCATGGAAGTGATTTAGAATTGAGAAGGTGACATTTCTGTACCTATTTTGGTTAAAGAGGAGGGTGAAGTTTTGCGGTGGTTATTAGAGATCTGTGGCCCTTTTTCTTATGCTAAAAGGGTGGCATTTTTGGTGGGGGATTGCTGGGTTTGGTTCATGCCTAGGTGGTAAGTACAATATTATAAGAAGTTGGTTGAGTAGTTGATTAGTAAAATGAACTTGAGGGATCTTTTGGTATTGAATGCTAGTTTGACCTGGTCCCAGTTTGTTGTCGATTGGATTGATTTCTTCTCTTCGTTGCTGATTGGTTTCTTCTCTTCATTGCTGATTGGTAATCTTGGTGTTCTATTAGACTAGAGTTGTTGGCTAGAATTGAGATAGATCATTGTTCATTTGTCTTCGATACTTATATTTTTAATCAAAGCCTTACTCGAATTCTATTTTGGGAACTTTCTGGCTCTCTCACGTAAATTTTGAGAAAGTTAGTTAAAAGTTTGTGAGCTTCTTTTTTAAGTTTTTGTGTATGGGAAGGAGGGAGATACATTCATATTGAAGCTTTAGGAAATTAAAAAAAGATGTAAAATAGTGAGGTTTTGAATGAATTTGGTTGATTTAAGTTAAACAAAAAGGAGCTGGGAGATTTTTATTTGGGAGCTTGATAATTTGGAAGGCTTTTGCATGTTCTAGGGACATGGGCTATGCAAAATAAGGCCAAATCCAATTTGGCCAATTTTATGGAATCAAGGAGGCATTCAAGGAAATTAAAAATGAGAATAGATGCAATGAATCAAGTTGATGTAGGCACAAGTTAACATAAGGGCTAAAAGAGTTCTATTACTAAGATTTAGTGATGGTGAGGCCTAGCCCCCTAAGTGCCTAGGTCTGTTTGTAAATTTTTGTTTGGGAGGGTTTAAAAATAATTGATTTTAAATTAATAAAAATAAATAAGATATGAAAATAAATAATACATGGCCATTGAAGAGTTTGGGCTAGCCTTTAGGAATCTTACTCTTGAGACTTCCTTTTGGCATTGATTCGATTAGTGTGGAAAAGAAGCTTCTTTCCTAGGAGGCATATTGGCATTGATTCGATTAGTGTTAGATTGTAATGCCACTCCATTTTTCTTAATGTCAATGTTTTGTTGTTATGCTCAACTTAAGAAAAGAAAGAAAAGATTGATGAAAAGAAATGCCATTTTTCATGTTCACTAATAACTTGACTAATTAAACTCATGTTTCAATAATCAATACAATCTCCAAGTCCAATTGGACCAACGAGAAGTTTACTTAGACTTGATAATAAACTCATGTTTCTATAGTCGCTTGGATTTGTCTAAGTTTATTTTTTATTGTACATGATGAGCTCGAGTGAGAGGATTAAATCGATGCATTTCTTAGAGGGAAGATAAAAGCATAGATGTGGGAATTTGTTTTGATTTTTGTGAGTTGGGAGGTGGTGTGGAGGTCGATGGACTAGTGAGGACCACGAATGGTGACATCAAGAAAAGGAATAAAGCTTTGCATGCAAAGTGATTATGGAGATTTCATAAGAGAGATGTTTGATGGGCTTATGTGATTTGTAGCACGGCGTGCAGGTCAATTGTTCTAATGGCTTTAACTTCAGAACAACTTATCGTATCATGCATGCTAATGTGCCCATTTAAGCTTCCAGAGGTCCACGATGGGATTAATTTTCACTTTCCTTTTGTCTTTTGGTTATCTAGCCTTTCCAATTGAAACCACCACATTTCTTTTGTCTTCTAATCTCCAACGCCATTCGTTAATTGCATCTTCCAAGGTCTCCCATTGTCGGTCATGAAAATTAGGTCCTTTTTTCTTCTTCCTAGAATGGAAAACATTCTACTTTTTGGTAGCCCAAGGAGGTTTATTTCGTCTTTGGATCCCCTAGGGGTATTTTCTTGCATACCTTGTTTTGCTTTCTTGGTTGATGATTCTTCTCTTCACACTTTTCCCTTGCCTTTCATAAATGGAATTTGCAATTTTCCTCCAAAGTAAAAGTTTTTTGGTGTTCAGTGCATTGTAGGAAGCTAAACACAACTGATGCCCTGCGAAAAGGGCCTTCTGGTCACGTCTTTTCCCCGTAGAGTTGCTCCTTATGTTTATAAGAGACAGTCAATCTTTGTTTTGGGAGGTTTGTTGGCGTGGCCCTTGTCCATTGTCAGATTTGACCCCTAGACTCTAGGATATCTATAGTGCATAATAAGCCCATTTGTGCCTTTTTGTTCTCTCATCCCAGCCCTTGCCCAACTCCTGCCCTGTCATGGAAATTCCACTTCTCTCAGAATTTAACCTCTAGGGGACAATACAATTTTTGTCCTTGATAATCATGCTAGAATCCTTTGGATCTTTTTTACAGTCTAACTATTTTTTGGACCTTGGAGTTTGTTAAGTCTTTCTCTTGCAAGTCCTTGCGGCCTGCTCTAGTCTGAGTCTCAAACCAATCCCCATATCCCATTTCATTCCCCTTTGCCCATGCTTTGGAGTTCGCATGTACCTTCTAAGCTGGAAATGTTTGGCTGGGTCTTGGCTCATAATGTCTTAACATGAAAACATTTTGCAGTAAAGACTTCTTCAATGCATCTCTCTACCCATGTTTGTTTGCTTCCTTTTCAGGAAGGTGACTCTGTTGTTCATATTTTCGATCTCTGTTCCTTTGCTTGGGGATTATTGGAGAAGTGGAGCTTTTTACAAGGAATCAATTTGTCTTCCTGTCCAATTTGGAGAACTGCTTCTCGTTTTGGGGTTGATTGTTATGTGATTGGATTGGGGATTGTCGTAGACGTGGAAATTGTTATATAGTTTTTGTTTGCTGGCTAATGCGTTTTGCTGGCTTTTGTCTATTCTTCTGGTACTTTAGCGTCTGTTAAAATTCTTTAGCAATACAGCATTGTTTCTGCTCCAAAGAAAAGGAGTTTTAGAAGCTGGTAGCACTAATACAGCATTGTTTCTGCTCTAAAGAAAAGGAGTTCTAGAAGCAGGAAACTTGTGACGTGAGTTTCTCACATCACCGTGTAACGGCAGTTCACATTAAGTGGAAAAAGGCCATTGATCAAGTGGCCTCTTTTCACTACTTTGCAGGGCCTTTGGTTACAAAGGAATACGAGAATCTCTTAGACCAAAATTACTTTCTGCTAATGTGTTTTGGGACGATATTGTGTTGGAAGCTGCTCAATGTAATGCATATTGGTAATGTTGAGGTCTCCCTTGATATTGTTTTCATGGTCCTATATTTGAAGAGTACTCCTGGTTCTCTTCTGTACCTTAGGGAGGCACCATGCCACTCAAAAAACGGTGAAATGGGAAGGTTTCAAGTCAAATTCACATTATATTGTCATGATATGTGATGGCACATCCAAGTATTATGCAGAGTACTCATGGTACTCTTCTGCACCTTAGGGAGGCAGCTTGCCACTCAAAAAAGGGTGAAATGAGAACATTGTGAGTCAAGTTCACATTATTTTTTCATGATTGTGTGAAAACACGTCTAAGAGTATTATGCCATAGCATTCTTTTCCTTGTCTCTCTGGGGTTGGAAATCATTTTCCACCTAGTCAGTATTAATGTACATTTGGACATTTGTTATTCTTCTTTTCAACGGGAGACAAACTAAAATGTACTTGATGAATGCATTCTGAAAAAGAGTTCTGGCAGAATTCAACCAGCAGAACAAAGGATGATGATAGGGGAGACACAAACCTAGCGTCTCCTGACCAACAATAAAAATCCCAAGAGAGCAACAATTACACAACAAAGGCCAAGTATTGATCCAATTCAACAAAGAGTGGCCGCCAGCAAATTTAAAATGAAAGAGATCCATGAACTTGGCTTAAGAAGTTTTAGATTTCACTGTTTCCTGTCTTCACCAAACAATAAACTGAAAATTCACATGTTATGAAATCTTAAGGTACAAACGGCAAGCCAAGGTTGTGGAAGATTGTCAGTAGAGAATTTCCTTTTCAAGTCATTATCCTTCCAAAAATCTCAACCTTGCGGTAGAAAATTATCCTTGTCTCACTGGATTTCGAGCGGAATAAAAATGTGTCTGTATCCTTGAATACTCGTGAGCACTTATTGAGTAATCAACTTTTCTTTTTGTGGCCCCTCATTTGGGTCTTAAGAGTACTAAACACACATGATTACTACATAATCAATGAGGTATCGTAGACTGTCATTTATCAGGAATTACAGTTCCCTTCTTTCATTAAGACTAGGAAGCCTATTGTAAGTTTCTTATGCGCACCTTAAACTAAGTACTCGCAACCTTATGATATAACCTACTAAATGCATTGTGAAGTAGTCAGCCTGTATTTGTGGGATGAACTTTTCTTTTTGTTACATTTTTGTGGACTAATTACTGTTCTGCCTCATACTTTTTCCTATTCTTTTTAGTAATAAGTGACCATTATGACTTTCCCAACTTACTATATGTCATGCAGTATACGTTGTCAGAAAATAGCATATAGGAGTTGGGAAGACGCTCGGTTTAGTTGAGAGAGAAGAGAATTATGTCCATGTCTCTATATTTTTACATTAAAGCTCATGTTATCGTTCTACGGTTAGGTTGAACTTGGCCGAAGTCTTAAAGAGTTAGGATTCAACCACCTGCCATCCTAATGATGCATGAATTGATGACTTGATGGCCATTGTTTTATTTATTTATTTGTTTCTTTTTAGTCCACTGCAAAGATTTCTACATCTAATTGAGTTGCATGCGTCTGGAATGATCTCACACCGTCTTTTCTGCAACAGTTGTGTAAACTTTACTCTTACCTTGTTATTTTCTAATTTCTCTTTGTGCTTTTTGGTTCATATACTGGACTTCTTTTGTCAACGTACTACTACTTTGCCATTTGTTTAATCTAACTCATCATTCTCCACTTGCTGTTTGTTTTGAAATCTTTGCCACCACTTGAGACTTCTCAAAGACTAAACCAATTAGGTTTAGCTGGTACAAGAAAGACAAAAACAGGAAGTTTTTATTTTTGGTAAAGTGTCGGTGATTTTCATGTTTAGCTAATTGTCAAATGTAACATTTGCACACTTTTTATAACATTGGTATAGTGAAAATCGTGAAATAACAATTCTTTCTTAACTATAATTTGTTGGGTTGGCCTATGTCGAGTTGGTATTGCTGGTAAAGAGATGTATTTGGAAACTTAAGATTTCGAGTTTAACTATCCCCACCACTTCATTCTTGAGAGTGAGGAAGACTATTGAATAGGTTAGAAAGAAGTTTTGATAATGGAATTGGTTATACAAGTACCTATGGTTCTTATATCCTGTCACGAAAACAGGCTATTGGACTTGAGGGTTGGAGTTAACTTAAATCTAAATTAACTATTTTAGAGATATATCTTTGTAAATGTTGAAGGCTTTCATGCTTAAACAGACTCGAAAAAACAGGCAATTATTTTCCAATGACTATGACTTTTAACACTGATGGAGGTTTTGCTATTACAATATATTGTTGTGTAGATCTCTACTTGTTCTACAAAGTGTCAATAGTCTGCGCCGAATGGGAGATACTTTCACGGCCAAAATCTATCGTTTTGATCAGTTTTTAGGCCTATCAAGTTTCTTGCCCAATTTTCATATTTTAATTTTACTAGTTTCTTGATTGGTTTAATTATTTGCTTGTGTTGTGTTGTTTTTTAGATTGATTTTAGACGTCCTTGTGGTTTGATTATAAATATGAGGGTTCTCAAACACTTATGGGCAGTTCTCTTCTTTTTCTTCTTTTTTGTTTTTATTTATTTATTTTTTGTTTTTTTAATTTAATTATTTTGTGCATAAATTGAATAAAACTCTATATATGCGCTATACCGTCAAGTTTTGAGAGTGAAGCTTCTAAGGCTTGTCCTAATATATGGGGTGACTAGGGTGATGTACAAATAATGGGCTTATTTCATTTTGAAGTAGGCCTTATAAAATTTTTATGAATATTATAAGTAAAATATCTTAATTTTGCACAACTGTTAAATGGTGAAAAGCTTAATAAATGGATGCTCTAAAAATTTAACAATTTTAACTTTATATCTGTTGATAAAATAATATTATTCAGATATATTATAAAACGGGTAAAGCAAAAAAAGATTGAATTGTAGAAGTGTTTTTATGCTAGGAATTTGCAGGCAAAGGTAATTAATGGTTGTCACACAGGATTAAAAGATGTGATTAAATTATACTATAGAATTAGTTAAAAATTTAAAATTATAAAATAAAAAATTTTAGTCAATATACAATATATAGAGCTTGAAGAGGATGTTACAAGACAGCAAATAAATTAAAAAATTAAATTGAAAACCTGTAAAATTATTCAATTAAGTAATTTACATATCTAAATATTTTAGTACAAAACTTAAAACCCTAATACATCAATTAAAAAACAAGAAATGTGTGAGTTCTATACATACATACATATATATATATATATGCAAAAATATGACATTTATTTACAATGTATATACTACCATGTATCAAGACCTCAAATATATATTTTTAAAGAGGCTGTATAGACTACATGTAATAAAGATATTAAACGAGTGGAATTCCTTAAAATATGGGAGATTGGTGCAGTTGCTTTGTGGGCTCTGTCTAAGGGCTATTCTTGAAAGATTGTGTTCTATTCTAAGGTCTAATTGTGTATGAGTCTAGTTTCAGGCTTATTACACTACATTATTACATCACAAAGGGTGATTTTGAAACTTCAAAGTTTTAACTCTTGTCACGATTTTGCTGTAATGTGTTTGAAACTTCTTGTTGCACTCATTTCATCTATATTTTTAACAAATGCCCTCTTTGTTTCTGAAAGTTATACTTGAGTGAAGTTTAATCAATTCTAAGAAGCGTCTGAGACCCACAGATACCTCCGTGCATTTGTTTTTTGATAGTAGAACCAGTTATACAAGTAAGTATTAATATTGCATCTAATGGAAAAAGAAAAAAAAAAAAAGGAAATGAAATGAAAAGAAAAGAAAACGAAAAGATTGGCTAGTGAATGTGACATAGATTGGGGTTAATGGTGGTTAGAGTTAATAAAAATTCACATTTTGAAAGGTTGTAGGCTGAATTAGTCTTGTTTGGTTTTTACCCTCTCTCCTTTTCCTTATAAAGTCAACAAAACATGGCTCCTACCTACTATTGGTGGCTCCTACCTGGCTGATCTCGATGCCTTTTTGGTGTCTTGTTAATGTTATTAGATTTCAGTCTGCTATGATGCGGCAACACTACACCTTGATCATATTTAAATTGGACATAAACTAACTTCATTTTCAACAGTCCTTATATGATTAGAGATACGTTTTTTTTTTTCTAACTTTTTTTTTTTTTTTTTGTAATAAAAATGTCGTGCTATGCTCCAGAGCTGATAGATTTAACATTTATATATTTTCTAAAAGTAAACGAATCTCAGATAGTGGTGGGTTTTCACCACCTTGTCTTTACTGTAAATTAGTGCGCTTGATGTGTTGGTGATGAGGATCTCTCGGTCACATATGCTTGCTTTATGTTTAAAATATTTCAAATGCCTTTTAAGAACGTTGCTTATGTTGTCTTTTCTATAAAATATATAGTACGAACTATAATTGGTTTCAAAAAAGTTTACTAAATATAATGAGACTTTTTACTTTTTGGTGTTAAGTACCATTCCTCCTGTGAATGATATTTTTTTTTCCACCTTTTTTTTTATTGGAAAAATAAATCCTTTAGATTATCCCTAAAGTTGCTTCATTATAAATTGGTGAAATTACATTTGTATAAATTTTTTGTTACCATATTAATCGTCTATGGAATGGAGTCTTCATTATATTTAGACTCAACCAAAAGGTCCTTGTTCGTTCCACTGATTAGACTCGATGACGCTTTTAAACTACTCTGATAACACAAAGGAGCGCCAAAGATGGGAAACTCAAATTCGTGTATGATGATTGTTGAACGGTTGATGGTTACAGGATAAAGAAAGCTATCAGTGTGATAATTTGACCTTCAATCTCTATCCAAATTAAAAGAAAATATGAAATATTTTTGATGTATATTTTTTCAAAGATTTATTTCTAGGAAAATGTGAAAAAACCTTATTTAAATAGAATTTAAATTTCTACTACAATTATAGGTTATAATTAAAATTTAAATTGAAATAAGGTAGAATTATTATTAAACACCACCTTAGTTAATTTATTAGAAGAACCAATACAAATTACAAATGGTGTAGACATATGAGTAGGGATAACAATTTGTGATACGATACGAAGTTAA
>JAJIYU010009678.1:0-16793 GCA_030144865.1 Tinospora cordifolia | reverse complement strand
TTCCATACCATACCATATAATAGTCATTTAAAACATGTTTTCACACATTTTTACATTTATTTCATAATTTTTAAAAATTCATTTCCGAGTTGTGTGCGTTTAAAAACTTCGTGTCGTGTTCGGGTCGGGTTATCGTGTCGTGTCACAAATTGCCACCCCTAGTCTTAGATGATAACAAACCATGAAATTGTGTGAAACGCCTAATGTAATGAAAGTGGTTGTATGTTTTGTATTCTGGTTTGTATAATGCTAGTGTTGTATAGAGATGATCTACTGGGCTCTCGAGCTCACTCCACTTTTCTATTATAGTTGATCATTGACATCGCAGGAGTAGGCCAGCATACGTGCTGTCATTTTGGGTAGTGACCTTGCTGGGAGGTTGTCACAGTTTTCAGTTTTTCGTTGAGTTTACTATTGTATCATTTTGTTGTAAGTAATATTTTAGTGTTTAAATTGAACTGGGCATGTGTCCTCTTTTATCTTTGAACTGTTTCACATGTAAATTAAATATTTTAGAATTTGGGCCCATTGGGCCATGTGTTATCTTCATACCATGCTTTTCAAAATGAATTTGAAATATTATTCTGCTGCAAAGTATTTTACTTGGCCAAATATGAATTCACTATGGATTTATGAATGAATTGAATCCACTGCATGCATTTTTAATGAATTTCACATCTATTAAAAGGAACAAGTATTTTGATGGTCATTGTACATTTTAGTTTTGACTTTTTAACCTACTTAAAAGAAAGGTTTGAAACATGAGATTGAATGAGAAAGAGATACGAACCACATGGCCTCCGGCTCTCGGAGAACGACGAGATGCCTGGCGTTTCCCACCAAACGAACGGGCGCGCGTCGTCTCCGCGCACGGCCTCGCGACGAATCGTCGCAACAGAGACAGAGATGGATACTAGGAGCTAGGGTGTTAGAAAATCGTTTTTAAAATTGAAGGTGCACGGCTGCATTATGGATTTAGCATTCATTAATTATTGCACTCATTTGCATTATTATTATTATGTATTCATACATGACATTGTTTTTGAAGAATTTTTGTTCTAAGTTATAGATTATGTTACATTACTTACTAAGCCAACGTGGGCAAAATTGGCTCACTATTCTAACATTTCAAGTTCTTCTATAATTAAAGGGAAGAACGTGGTCATTGCATAGAGTGGACCACATTTATTTTGGTAGGTTACCTCACGCGGTTTACTATTTTGAGAGTTAGTATAATGTATAAAAAGTGAGAAAGATATTGTAGATATTTTGACTCAGACATTCCGCTACTGCTACATTTAGGAGACTGTACATATAGTGGACTTTTGTTTAACTTAAAAAAAAATTAATGTAATTAATTGTTCTAGTTGCTTTCGCATTTATTATGATTACTCTGATAGTGTTATGCATGGTGTTGTAAAGAGGCTTAATAGTGTTTTGGCGAGGTCAGTTTGGGAATGAGTTTGTCAGGACACTGTGTCGGTCAATTCGTCCTTTTCCCTATTGAAGGGGTCTCGACACTTAAATTGATGAATCGCCAGTGCAACTCTACGAAAACCTATCACTCACAACACATCTAG
This sequence comes from Tinospora cordifolia, assembly GCA_030144865.1. Classification (NCBI taxonomy): domain Eukaryota; kingdom Viridiplantae; phylum Streptophyta; class Magnoliopsida; order Ranunculales; family Menispermaceae; genus Tinospora; species Tinospora cordifolia. The sequence continues at coordinate 15,213 of JAJIYU010009678.1, read as the reverse complement.
ATGCTCATCGAGCTCTTGGTACTAGTGCTCAGCTATCAAGCTGTCAAATATGCCATCAAACTGTGGCGGGTGGAGTTTTTGTAACTCCATAAGCATTTGTCTCTGTTTCTTATTCTTAGCATCATCATGTACCTTTTGACGGACCAGAACATTAGGTAAGGGTGCTTGCTACTGCACCTGGATCTATCTTAGAGCTGAATATGTATTTGCAGCTGCGACACCGCCTATGGCTACATCTGGGACAATGCCCTCAAGACTTGCTCAGTAACCTTCTTAGCGATCTCAGTCAACAACTTAAGGGTCAATATAGTTCCCATCTAAGCCTCAGTAGTGTTAGCTTGTGCCCCCTGTCCCTGCTGTTCAGCCTCATCAATAGTGGCAACTCCTATGACATTCTTCTTGTATCTAGCCATTTTCTACAAACCAAATTTTCATTTAGTCCTCATAATCTCAATCATATCCATGTAAACAATTTATCAACATCAATATAAATCAATAACATTTCATTCATTCTATATGAAATTTGAAGTCTTTACATGAATCCTAATAATGAAATATCAAATCTTTGTGCCAAAGAAAATGGCTAGTCCCTATTACATCTTTTCCATCATTACTACTAAAAGTATCTATTTGTTGTTCTTAGTAAACAATTCCTTTTCAATTTGTTTGGCTCTCTCCATGATTTCTTGAAGAGACCAGAAATCATATGGTGAAAGCCTTTGTCTAATCTCAGGTTTCAATCCATAATGGAAAGCTATAATCTCTTTTGCCCAGTTAAGCATGAGCTCCATCTTCTGCTCTTCCTCGTTCGAATTATCAATCCAACTACTCTTGTTTCTAGGGTTTTGTTGGTTATATCTTTGGTTAAAATCTAGGTCATCACATGTCACACCCCAGCCCCTACATTGGACCTTTCGCAGCTCTATAGTCAAGTATCGCATAGCATCACAGCTCGGCACATGTGCCCGTTGGAGCACCGGGATGTGTGACTTAATTATTTTTCCATTTATTTTCTATTCAAGTCCAATAATTTCTGTTCGTTGTTCATTCAAAACAAAACAATCTCTTACACGAGATTCATTGTCAAATAAACTTTCAATATGTTTTCAAATAACATTCAAAATATATCACCGAAATTTCATAGGAAATAATACAAAAAATCAAAGTACCTGCAGAAGCTTTCAAATCTCGAAACATTCATCTGAAATCATTGAATGCATCACTATTCATTCATAATATTTCAAACCATGAAATATTTGTTCAACATATAACATAAACAAAATAATAGTCTCACAAGCCAAAGCTTCAAATAGTGTTTCGTAATATAAAACAGTTCTATTTACACAAAATGATAACTAGCTAGACAACATGCCCATGATTAAAATACATAAAACTGAAATAGAATTCAAAATAAAACAACTCTCTAAAAACTTTCCACCAGTCCCCAGGGTCGGACGAATCCTCACTGAATGCCAGGCCCATGAATACCTGTAAGATAAAAATGGGATGAGCTTGAAAGCCCACTGGATCTTTCATACACATCACTAGCATTATATAGACTAGCGTATAAAACATGCATATGGTTTCATTACATTAGAGCGTTTCAATCACTTAATTGGTTATTTTTGTCGATCCGTCTAAACACTGTCAGGAATTAACCGATAGAGTGAACCACCCTCAGTATCCCCCCTTATGGTCTTGGACACAACCAGGCGCGACATCTTTATCAAATAGAAGTCTACCTCTGGGACCACAATCCATGAAGATATAGAAATCATACAGAAACTACTACGATCTCCCAAATCCGAGGATCACATAGCCACTCACAATTTGGCCCAGTTTGGGAATACCCACAATGATGCCCTAGCAACACCCTGATCATAATTTAAGTGATGCACCAACGGGCTGTCCATTACCTCAGTACGTGGAGTTTTTAATAAAGCATTAATCTTCTTTAGTTTTCCAAGCAATTTTTTCAAACTATATAGCATAACATGTACTAACCTATGCAAATTAAATCATGTAAATAATTTAATAGACATTTAAGTAATCAATAACTCTAGAAAGCACATAACCGGACATTATGATGTCATGGCAACCATTCCAATCAGTTCACACATTCCTAGCATAATGCCAAGCACAAGAATGTAAACAATCATCATATTTCATATCCTAAGCCCACATAATACTAATGAGCAAAGAAGTCCTACCCACCTGTATATGCCGGATAAACCCTTGTGCCGCTCTTCATTACTCACCACTCGTCAATCTGAAATCAACATTTATAGATTCAATTCTCTGAATCTTCAAAATCTTCAAACTACGTCAACAACCATCATAGATATCCAATCTAGATCATTCATATCAAATTCCAAATAAAAGGTTTTCTCCAAAAATTCGGATTTCTCATTTCACCGCATCAACACGCAAAACTATATTCATTTCCTTCCCAATTCAAAATAGAACATATTTAAAATTGGTCACTACTTCAAAAGATGAGTGGATTGAGTTTTATTACCTATCAAAGGATTTGCACCATCAAAAACCCTCCAGATAGGTGAAATTCTTTTGAGTTTTTCAAAAATTGTAATTGAATAGTTAAAACTTTCAGAATTCAGTTCTAAATCGATAAACTCTCAGTTTAGAAGGGAGATCCGAGCTTGTTTGATTCTGAATTGTCTTATACATCAAAAACCCTCAAACCCTCATTTTTTTAATACTGAATCTGAATGAATATATAGATCTTGAACTGAAATGATTAAGAGGTTCAGATTCCTACCTCAGACCTTTAGACCCTCCTTGAATCAGCTTTGGATCATCACTCTAAAACTCTGGGATGATTTGGAGAGATCTGGGGGTGAAATGACGTAATTAGGGCTTGAAAAACATTAAATATCGCGTAATTATCACGGTCGGCACTTTTATGGACCATGATCACTAGATTTTTTTCCTTTTTTTGGATTTTTCATCTGATTATTGCTGTTGCTGATTACCTCGGTTACCAATTACCGCAGTAATCGATTACCTAGGTCGCCAATACAAAAATAAATTTTCAACATTTTCTCTAAGTTCTCTCTCCAAATTTCAATACATGATACTATTTTATTTTGTTATCAAACATTTAAAACATGGTTTCACATATTTTTACATTTATTTCATAATTTTAAAAAATCCATTTTCAATGTGTATGCATTTGAAAATTTTGGGGTATTACAATATACCTCCCTTAAAAGAAATTTCGTCCTTGAAATTTAAATAGAGAGTGCCTGTGTAATGTGTCTAATCAGGTGCTCCTGGTGAAGAGATCTAGGTACTTCCTCTGCATATCACTTTCAAACTCGCAGGTCACCTCCTCCAGGTTATGATGCCTCCATAGGACCTTGACCAAGGGTATATCCTTGGTCTGAGACTTTACACCTTACGATCAAGAATTCTAATGTCTGGTTCCTCGTAAGTGGCATCGTCTAAAGTACTACATCCTCCCACTGTAAAATATGATAAGGGTCTGGCTCGTACTTTTGGAGCATCGATACATGTAACACATTATGTATTGAGGACAATCTGTTTGGCAAATCTAGCTCATAAGCGCATGCACTGACCCATCTAATGATCTCAAATGGACCAATGTACCGCGGTACTAGCTTCCCCTTCACTCCAAACCGTCAGATCCCTTTCTGTGGACTAACTCTCAAGAATACTCGATCACCTAGCTAGAACTCTAGGGGTTTCCTCCTCCTGTCAGCATAGTTCTTCTGTCTGCTCTGTGCTGTAGCTAGTCTCTTCTGGATTTGCTTAACCTGTCGGTTCATTTCCTCAATCAACTCGAGTCCAGTGAGTACCTAATCTTCAAAATCTGCCCAACAAGATGATGATCTACAAGGTCTGCCATAGAGCACCTCATATGGTGCCATCTTGATGCTTGTCCGATAGCTATTATTATAGGCAAACTCAGCTAGATGTAGATGTTTGCTCCAATTACCTTTAAAATCCATGGCACATGCTCTCAGCATATCCTCCAGTATCTATATGAACCTCTCTGACTGCCCATCTATTTGCGGATGAAAAGTTGTGCTCATGGTGAGTCCACTCCCCCATTCCTTTTGTAAGCTCTACCAGAATTGAGATGTAAATCTAGAATCTCTATTTGACACTATCGTCTTAGAGACACCATGAAGTCGCACAATCTTTCTAACATAAAGCTCACCTAATCTACTCACTGCGTCAATAGATCGAATAGGTAGAAAATGTGCTACCTTAGTCAATTGATCTACTATGATCCAAACAGTGTCTTCCCCCTTGCGATTTCTTGGCAGGCCACTAACAAAATCCATCGCAATAGTATCCCACTTCTATTCTGGGATCGGAAGTGGCTGCAATAGTCCTAATAGTTTCTTGTGCCCGGCCTTTACTTGCTGACAAGTTAGACACCGGGTGACATGCCTAGCTACGTCTCTCTTCATCCCTCACTACCGAAAAGTCATCTTCAGATTCTGATACATTTTGTCACCACTTGGATGCATAATATACTTCATCTGGTGCGCCTCATCTAGTATGGTTCCCTTCGTCTGTCCAAAACTTGGCACGCAGGTTCTATTCCCCAATCTAAGTGCACCCTCTACATCAAGCCTGAAGTTTGTATGCTTGCCCTGTCTGATGCCCTCAATCAAATTCATAATCCACTTATCAGTTCTCTATTCATCTTTAATCTAGCATAAGACATCAGGCTGGCAAGTAACTGCGTACAGGTATGCTTGTCTCTCATTAATGTCTATACCCAGATTATACTGACTACTTAGCTAATATATCTATCCCACTTCTTCATCCTTCCTGCTGGATTTTCTACTAAGAGCATCAGCAAAAACATTCACCTTATCAAGATGATAGTGGAACTGAAAGTCATGATCATTGAGGAACTCAATCCATCTCCTCTGTCGAAGATTCAGTTCCTTTTGGGTATATATATATATTTGAAGCTCTTATGATCCGAATAGAGATCAAAACTCTCACCATAGAGATAAGGCCTCCAAATCTTAAGTGCAAACGCGATCACTACAATCTCCAGATCGTGTGTGGGGTAATTCTGTTCATGTGGCTTCAATTGCCATGAAGCATAAGCCATCACCTGTCCCTATTGCATCAATAGTGTACCCTGATTTCGTACCAGGAGTAGGTGTGATCAGTATTGGTGTTGTAGTCAACCGCTTCTTCAACTCATGAAAGGACTGCTCACATTGATCATTTCAAATGAATTTGTCATCCTTTCTAGTTACCTTGGTGATCGGAGCCACTAATTTGGAGAAATTTGTTATGAATTTGCGATAGTATCCAACCAACCCAAGGAAACTCCTGATCTCTGTGACTATTGTGGGCTGCTTACAATCAGATATTACCTATACTTTTTTGGGTCTACTGCTATTCCCTCTGCTGAGACAATGTGGCCAAGGAACTTGACCTGTTTCATCCAGAACTCACACTTGCTCAATTTTGCAAACAACTCATTCTTCCTCAAGGTCTCCAAAACAGTATGCAAATGTTGTGCATGTTCAGCCTTTGAGCGAGAATATATCAGAATGTCGTCAACAAATGCTATGACAAACTGATCAAGGGACTAGCTAAAAACTCTGTTCATCAGATCCATGAACGCGACTGGAGCATTAGTCAAGCCGAATGGCATGATTGTGAACTCAAAGTGACCATACCGCATCCTAAAAGTTGTCTTCTATATATCTGACTCTCGGATCCCTAGTTGATGACACCCTAACCTCAAATCTATCTTAGAAAAATATTGTGCTCCATTGAGCTGATCAAAGAGGTCATCAATCCTAGGCCATTCTATATGGCCTAGGATCAAAGAGCTGATCAAAGAGGTCATAAATACTGGGTATTTATTCTTGATAGTGACATGATTTAGCTTTCGGTAGTCTATACATAGTCTCATAGATCCATCTTTCTTACTTACAAATAATATTGGAGCTCCCCATGGTGACTCACTCTATCTGATGAATTCCTTCGCCAAAAGCTTATCCAACTGAGTCTTTAGCTCAATCAACTCCATGGGTGCCATTCTATATGGAGGAATAACGATGGGGTTGGTGCTGGGATGCAACTCAATCTTGAACTCTACTTGCCTATGCGGTGGAAGCCCAGGTAGATCCTCTGGAAACACCTCTATGTATTCCCATACCACAGGAATCCTTTGAATATCTATGGTTCCTTCTGCATCCTCATCTAGCAACTACCTGAAGTCCTCCTTTTATTTGATAGAATAAAATAGTGCTAACATTGAGCTCCTAGGCAACCTCTGCATATCCCCATCTATCCTCAATATCTCCCCAGATGGTAACCTTATGGTGACTCTCCTCTTTTGGCAATCTATCTGTGCCTGATATTAGGTCAACCAATCCATTCCCAATATCACATCATAGCCACCAAAATGGAGTAAATAGCGATCAGCTGCAATTAGCTGGTCTCCAAATCTAAATTCAATTCCACAATATTTTCCTGAACTCATTGTCTCGCCTATCAGCGTGATCACATCCAATAGTATAGCCAATGGGCTTGTAACCAACCTCAATCTGTTCACTAACTCCTCAGAAATAAAAGATCTCGTGGCACTAAAATCAAACAACACATGTACAGCAACACCAAACAACAAAAATGTACCTTCCACTGCAGGAGTGGGAGTTGTCTGCATGTCTACTGCATACAGTCTGACTTGGTCTCTTTGCCATGTCTGAGAACGTGTTTGCTGCCTCTGCTGTGGGCAGCTAATCTGTCCCTACACTGGCTGCTGCTGAGCTGAGGCTGGTGCCCTAGTAGGACAACTCCTGGCTACATGTCCTAGCTGCTTGCATACAAAACAAAGTCCTAGCCTCATAGCTTGCTTTCTCTACTTAGTGTTCATCTGATTAAGTGCAGTATGCTACTGCTGCTATCTGGTAGCTAGAGTCTGACTACGAGTGGTAGGTGTTCTAGATGGCTGCCATCTATCTCATCTCTGCTATGGGGCTCCTAAAGTCTGATTTGGATGTGGTCTCTTCTATCTACTCCTTAGAGATTGCTTGAACTCCAGATCTATTTCTACAAACTGTGCTTTCACAATTGCCTCTCTGAAGGTAACAGTCTCAACGGTGTGATCAACTTCCTGATATCAAGTTTCAGGCCCTCTATAAATCTGTCTGCTTTGGACTGCTCATCCATAATCACCTTGTAATAACCCAAAATTTTGTCAAATAATTAAAGATAAATAAGTTTAATGAAATTAAATAAAACAAGTTAAGTGAAATAATTTCAAAGATTTTAAGACATCTTTGGGTGCAAATTGTGGGTTGACAAATGAAAAATAATATATATTAGAGATATAATATAAAATAGGCAAATAAGATCTTAATTTGATAATTAAATGAAAATTTCAATTTAGTAGAATTAATTATGAAATTTAAAGAGTTGCTTCCATAATTATCACAGTCGGCACTTTATGGACTACGGTCACTAGATTTTTCCCTTTTTTTTCAAATTTTTCATCTAATTACCATGATTACTGATTACCTCGTTTGCCAATGACCGTGATAATTGATTACCTAGGTCGCTAGTACAAAAATAATTTTTCAACATTTTCTCTGAGTTTTTTCTCCAAATTCCAATACATGATACTATTTTATTTTGTTATCAAACATTAATATAAACATTTAAAACATGGTTTCACATATTTTTACATTTATTTCATAATTTTTAAAAATCCATTTTCAATGTGTATGCATTTGAAAAATTTGGGGTATTACATCACAGTAACCCAACTAAAATTCCTTTTTTGTCATGATTGTTGTTACTGTTGTTCCCACTTCTTTGTGATTTCATCTACACAATCAAGGTATTAACAACGTTAAAACATGTATATTAGTGTTTTATCATGACTCTAGATGTATGTCTCTAGGTTATCGTTTGTTCAATGGCCTATTAGTTTATACTTCTAAGTCCATAGCGAGGTTATTCTGAAACGTCTTATGTTTTCTCAGTACAGGATTTGGGCTCAGTAATAAAATTTTCATTATATACATATTTCAAAATTTAAATGAACACAACACACAAGCAAAACAGTCATACATGTATTTATACAACGTCACGCTGGCATAGAGAAACTTTTGAGCTTTCAATGCCTCCGAGTTTGAATGTCCCATACCACACTTGCCCGGTGACATAGACTTCTATTGAGAAATCTTATTACACCTATACAATTTTGCAAATGTCTTAATGACTAAGGTCTCCCAAGCCCCACCATGCTCAACTGTCCCATACCAGCTAAACATAGGGAAACAAGCTCTTCCAAAGTTATTGACCATTTACCAAACATGGTTTGTCAATCTCCAAGTCCAAGATTCCTCCATATCTTCGAGTTTCTAGGCATCCCATACTACGTAGGAACCAAAGATACAATATCCTCCCAATCTTGTGTCCTGATCAAACAAATGTTTTATTTTCACACATTTTTAGTCTCTAACCTATGCCCTAAAAGTTTTTGTTCATGATCCACTGTGCTTCATTGGCAACACCGTAGTCTCTAACTGTGGTCTCTTTTCCTAGACCTATAAACTCAACATTACTGTTTCATAGTTGCTCCATTAAACTAGCAACCTATGGTCCATAACTTAGACACTTCGTAACACCCTAGAATTTTACGAACGCGTACACATTGCGAGTAAATATAAAATAAAATATTATTTTATAAAAAATGAGAATTCAAAATAATTATAGGTAAAATATAAATAAATATTGTTAGAAATAAATAATAATATTTACAATATGCATAGAAAAACATAAATTTTTAGAATTTACAATATTTAGGTTAAAAATACGAGATCGCAAAAAAAAAAGAAATAAATGAGTTAAAGTCTTGTTTTATTTAAATTTATACATAGACAATGGTTTGAAAAAAAATAATAAATAAATAAATCAAATATAAGTTGATAGAATTATTAATGGATTAAAATCCAAGAATTGTTTGAGAAAGAAAATTCAATATTGGGTGATTGAAAGAAAAATAAATAAATGAAAGTATGTGATGTTCGCATGAGCACGATGGCATAAGAGGTGCGAAAAACAAATGAATGAAACTTAACCACATGTACACAAGTTGCTTTGTTCGAAAAAATAAATAAATAAAATCATAATAAAATAAAAATAAAGAAATTTGAACCAAAAGAATAAGTGACAAAAAAAATTTGGAAGCTTGATTTCTAATTTTTAGGGCAAACCAAATAATGAGAAAAAAAATCAAAAAAATCATGCTCTGGTTTTTGGCCAAAAAAAAGGACAAAATTCTAGAATGAAGAAGAAGAAACCGGATGGAAGAAGAACCATGAAAAAAAAACACAGAAGAATCTGGAACAAAGAAACAAGAATAAGAAAGAAAAACAGGGGTTTTGTGATTTGGAACAAAAGCACGATATGGGGCAAAGAAGATGTCGGGACCCCTTCCCTAGGGCGAAGGACAAGCCGACTGGCATAAACAAACCTACCCACAAGCCGAGCTTGCCAAGACATTGTTAAGCCTCATCTTTAAACACCACACCACACACTATCAGAGTGATCATAGGGATGCAAAAGGATTTTAAAACACAAAGAACACTAATAAGACTTGAAATTCACCCAAATGGGTCATTAAAACATGTGTAGCAATGGGAGTGACTAATCTATTATATACAAGCTTTCCTCACCCCTATACATAGCTTCTAGCCCTCAAAACAAAGAAAAGGCACAAAGAAAACCTACCAAAACAAACAAGAGAGTGCAGTTCTAGGCGATGACCACTCCCTTGCCCTTATCTATGATTGAAGGACCCAAAAAGTTAGAGTAGTGAGTCTAATTGTCTACAGCAGCTCAATGAGTAATGCAGTCTAATTCATAACTTAAAACAAGCATTCTACAAATAAAACACATGTCATGAATGCATGAACAATACCATTATGCAAATGAATGCAATAGTGAATACAATTTAAATCCATCATGAAGTCGTGCACCTTCATTTGAAAACAATTAAATGGTGAAAACATTCGCTGAGGCTCCCACTAGCCTCCAAGGCAACTAAAAAAATCCACTCGAGTGTTGCAGAAAGTTAGGCATTTCGTGCCGACTCGATTAGGACTTATTGTCGTTGCCATCAATCGTAATGACCAAATTAGGACTTATTGTTGTTGCCATATTGTGACAGCCCGATTAGGACTTATTGTCGTTGCTATATCGTAGGCCCAGAAAACCCCTTCAACGAGCACTCTGTGCTAGGTGGTCACTATTAGGGTCCTATGAGAGACCGACACAATTCGCCCTAACCCTATACCCTCGAATCTCGAGACTCAGTGTTCTTTTCATTTAAAACTCATTTAAAGGATGTAGATTCATTACAATATGTAATACCATCTTTATGAATGCACAGAATAACAAGCTTTAAGAAATAAGTTAGAAAACATTACTCACAGGGATGCTCCGCTCTCGGTGCTCCTCTCGCGACTAGTCACGTCACGCTCGTACTTGGTCCTGTGAAATTGACCTAACTTCTTAATATTAGCATTGGACTCGGCTCAACTGTCACTCTACATCATTGGTCAATCAGTGGATTGACCCGGTCAAGGATGGTCTACTTATGCTAGTTCAACTTACCTTAAGTTACTAAGTCAATTTGATCGACCTTGGTTAATCTTGGTCAACCCTAGTCAAACCTATCACTTGCTAACCTAGCTGGTCAACATAGTCCCAACTTGTCAATTCTGGTCCTCATTGAGTCAATTGGGCCAAATTGGGTTAAAATTTCCAATTCCTATCACTTAGGAGCGACTTTAGTTTGTGGCCCTCTCTGCATAACCATTTTTCGAATTTTTCTGCGGGTAATTTGTACATCGGATTTGTACCAAAATTTGCAGATCTGTGGCCCTATCTGCATAACCATTTCTCATCTAAAATGTTTCATTTATGCATCCCTTCATCATTTATTTTATTATTTTTTTCTCAAAACATTGAATAATTCCTTTAAAATCATATTTTTCTTCCAAAAATTTCATTCATCACTCTAAAAATTTCATAGTTATTTCAAAATTTTAATAATCAATCTTCAAAATCATTTCTCTTAAGAAAACATATTTCCCTTATGGTCTCGTGTGTTTTCTCCTTAATATTGCATTTTCCCACATTATTCTAATTTTTTCAATAAAGAAATCGAAATAGGCAAAAATTGGAAACATTTTTGTATATTTTCATTAAAATTCAAGAAAATACATAGAATACGAATGTGTTGAATCCTCAATCCCATGCAAAAACATGGGTCGCCACAAAAGAACCGTGATTTGTTGGTTTTGTGATTGGGGTTTTGATGCCGTGAAGATGATGGAAAGAAGAAGAACGAACCAGCTATTGTTGGTTTGGACTGAAACGAAGAACATGATTTTGGTGTTCTAGGGCATCATCCAGATGACGAACACGATGGAAAGAAGAGGAAACCATGGATGTTGTGTTTACTGGCCGTGAATCACGTTCAAACGAAGAAGGAAAATAGGAAAATCAACCATTGTTTTTCATTCGTTGTAGTTGGTCATGATGAATCAAAATAGAGGAACCAATCAGGTTGTGCATGCTAAAATGAAGAAGATAAAGAACGAAGTTGGGTTTTGCATTTTGGATGAAGAAGAAATTTCAGATCTAACATCCTTGCTGGTATGGAACAAAGATGAAGAATGAAATAAAAAATTTTTGGTTATCGTTGTGGTTGGCTTTGAACCACAAACAAAAGAAGAAGATGGAGGAGCAGCTGATCGTGTTATATGATCTAGTACATGTTGTGCGATTTGTGTGTGTGTTGTTGTTGAATACGAAGAGCAGTCGCACATGCTTCTAGTGAAGAAAAATGAAAGAAACAAGGTGCTAAAAAATCTGGTGCATCGTTCCTGCTATGCACGTGAAGAAGATGAATGAAAAAGACAGAAAAAAGGGGATTCTAAATTTTAAACTTAGATCTGCGAAAAAAATTTGATGCCCTAGATCTAGTTCATCTTTGTGTAGCAACCCCTTGGAGCATTTACTGTAATAATTTTGATACCCTAGATTCGTAAAAAATGAGCTACGAAGAAAGCATTTGAGGGTTTCGACGTTCGAAAACCATTTGGGACATGATTTGGGCATCGAAGACTTATGTCAACAAGGAATGAAAAGGGATTTTCAGAATAGGAAGGTATAAAATATATTTTTACTTTAACTTTGAGACTACAATTAGCCTTGAATGAATTAATTGGATTATATGGCATCTATAATTTCTGAGCTATCATAAAAAACCTTATTTGATGGATGTTGAAAATAATAATATTGAAGTTCAGGGGGCTGTAGAGATTTGAAAATTGGAATTTAATTTATTTAGATTGTGAATGCAAAAATTTAATGGGGAAGCAATCTAATTTGAGTGAAACTATTTATTTGAGAAATAGAATGTTTGGAGGCTCATATTTGGAAGGTCTATGGTTGAGAGAAATATTATTTTGAAATGAATGATTTCCTATGGAAATGAATATTTTATTTGAAGGATTGGCTTGGAGATTTTTATGTAATGACTTAGTATTTTGGAGCCTAGTTAAAATTTAGATATAGAACCTTATCTTAATTGGAATGAGATGTATTGAACATGAGTAAATTATTTTTGAAATAAAAAGGATAGTGTGGAAAATAATGGTAGAAGAATTATAAATCCAAGTTTAAAAATTTATTTGAGATCTAACAAAACTAAGTTTAATAAAAAATAATACTAGAGTATAAGAGTATTTAAGTTTTGAATTATTAAATTCATTTTAGATAGGTTAATCAAAATTTAAGGATTTATTATCACTAATTATGTTAATTGCAGATTAATAATCTTGGAGCATTAAATCTCTGCGAGATGATGCAAGGGACATCCATCATTTCTAGGTGGGTCGGATTTCCTTGCTCATGCGTATTATATAGATTAAACTTTAGAGCATTTGTTTGAAGAGTTCTAGGTTATTAGAATTCATAATATGCATAAATAGGAAAAACTACATTTAGGAAGCATTTTCTAATTATTTGATTGTCACTTTCATTGCATGCATGGTTTAATAAATTTTTTGTTATATGTGTGACGTGTTTATATGATTGAACTTGTACGTGAAAACTAAAATAAGACGAATGATTATTAAGAATCCACATATCGGTACAATCGACGAGCCTAAAGCGGATCAAGGTGACATTTCCTAATGTCATTTCTTGAGATCAACGAGCCACAAGAAGGATCATAGGTATTCTTAACCCTGAGCTATCTGGGACAGCTACAAGTCCTTGAGAGATGGTACTACGTGGTAGTAAGTACATTCCCTTGGATTGTGATTCTAATAGGTAACCAGCCTTAAGCGTTACCAGAGATTTGTCTCTATTTCAAGTCACAGGGAATACTGAGAGTCATCCCAACACTCTTCTGGTCATAGACTTCAACCAAAACTAAATGAATGTTTGAAATGTCTAATGTGTGAAAGTGCTTGTAATGTTTTGAATTTGATCTATGTAATGCATGTGATTTGTAGGAATGATCCATGGGGCTTTCGAGCTCACTCTTTTTATTTTTCAGGTACACGTAGACGTAGAGTAATGTAAACTACATCTGAAGATTCTCACTTTTGATTGGAAACCTCACAGGGAGGTTATCCAAGATAGGAAGACTTAGAGGTCATAACTTGTTTGTTTTAATTATAACCAAATAGGATGTATGTTTTTTTGAGTTTAATATCGTTGTTTTATATGTATTATCTTGATTTTAGGATATTCAACCTGGTTAGCCAATAAGATTTGATTTTAATGATTTTATCCGTAGTAGCAATTACTTTGATGATTTCACATTATTTGTTACATGAAATTCTGACAAAATGATTTTTTGATTTTAGTTTGTTTTGTCTAATTGTAGAATCCCGATGAACACAGTGGAAAGTTATTTTGGTTTTTTAATTTTTTGCGAAATGTGTTTTCAAATATTTAATTGAGAACTATCTATTAGGAAACTTGAATTTGAAGAAAGAAATTTTGACAGAAATATTTTAAGTAGCATTTCTATTCTAAACAGTCGACGACCTGCACGTGAGGCATCTCCGCCAAGGGGGTGCATCTCCGCGCTAGACCCATAGCATGTGACGAGAGGTCCGATTGGGAGTCAGAGCTACCTAGTAGCTCTATTGGGAAAGATTTGAGTCTGACACTACAAAATTGTATCAAAGCTATAGATTGTTACTCATTGGGAAAAAGACGATTACTTTGATACCAAAAATGGTATGAGAGCCTAGTCCTTTGATACACTGGGTTAGACTCAATTTTTACTGGATTTGATTTTCACTGAAATGGAAAATCTCATCGAATTTTATTTAAACTGAAAGTGGATTTTATTGGATTTGATTTTCACTGGAAAATGAATTTTCTAAATATAATTTTGAAAAGTAGCACAATTGGGTAGAATTTTACAGGAGAGTCAGTGATGTCATCTTACTCGAGTTGGGTGATACAAGTACTAGTAGTTGTCCCTAATAGTCAACTTCTTATCGGGATAAAGGTACCATAAGGTCTGATGTTCTTCTACAGGAGAATGTCTCCGATGGTTGACCTCTGTTCTAATCAAAGGTCCTAGAGGATTGATCGTCGCTTAGGAAAGGTCTAAAACTTGGGACTAATGGTATCACAAGGAATAATTGTATAAAACTAGATAGAGGTTAATACTAGGTGTCTAGAGGTCTAGAAAAGATTGAGGTGATGCTGAAGTACCTGAGTCACTGGTTACACATGTGACTTGAATACTAAGAGGTATCCCTAATAGTTGATCTCTGCTCGGGGAAAGAATCCCTGAAGGTTGATGGCCTTTCTTGGAGGGTGCGTTGTCCCCGAAGGTCTGATTCCAACCCAAGAGGATGCCCTTGAAGATTGATCCCTACTCAAGAAAAAGTCTGATTTGGGAACTATGGCATCATATAGAGACACAATGGAATTAATACGATGACCATAGGTCTAGGTAGATATTAGCTGCATAGCATACTAATTATACTATAGGTATTTTATGTATAATATGCATTAGTGTATTAGAAAAGTTAGTGTATTTGCTTATATTTAGTATAATATGCATTTAGAGCATTGTTGCATCATTTTAGCATGATTTAATGTTATTTCTAACATTTTTATATGAATATAATG
>JAJIYU010009677.1:0-16799 GCA_030144865.1 Tinospora cordifolia | reverse complement strand
ATTACGGCCCCCCCCGAAATCACCCCCCTCCCCCCCCACACCCCCCTTCCAATTTTTTTTTTTAAAAAAAAAATTTTTAAAAAAAAAAAAAAAAAAAAAAAAAAAAAAAAAAAAAAAAAAAAAATCAGTGGCTAGGTAATCCAAATTAAACACATAAAAAATAAAATTCCTCCATCAAATACTCCATAAGATGTGTCCATTTAATCTTGAAACGTATTTAGAACCATCCCTTGGGAGCCACACCTACGTTGTACTAAATTAATTTTGGAATCCAGTCTCAGGGACATCTCCGGAAAGATTAGCGAAGTAACAGTTTAGATTCTGTCAGGATGAAAGCAAGCCATAATTAAGCAGACAAATAAGTCTGACTACTTCATCTCACTTTTCCTTACTTTATGTCTAAAAGCTCGAAAATCAAACTCTCAGCTCGTGAAGGATCAGCAAATACTTCTTGTAACCAAAAAAGTAGAATCCAAACCTCAAAAAAGTAGAATCCATACAAAAATTTCATAAACCAAACCTCAAATCTAAGAGGAAATGTAGAGGAAATAGTGCCACCAAATAGAGGTTGTTCAACACTATCCTTTCTAGACATAGTTGCTTGCAAAACTTCAACAAATTGCCCCAGTTCTCTATTCACCCAACGCGCTTGCAAACATGAGAACTAAAATGGATACAAGAATGCATAATGAGTTAAAAATAAATAAATAAATAAAAGGTGACTCAGTTATATTAAGTAAGACATTGAGAATATGGTTAAGAATTAAGATGTTGCTTCTCAAACTTGAAGGTGGGATTTTGTGAAGGTGAGATTGTGAAAGAACGTGACTGCCAGAGACATGATTCGTGAAGGTAAGGCGGTGTCTCGGTGAGATTTAGGGCAAGTTGAACAACGAAGGTGGAGCGTGATTTGTGAAGGTGTGATTCCCATTTCGTGACAACGAGATCGTGAGAGAGCGGTTAAAAAGAAGAGGAACTATGGAAGAGAGGTGAAGAAGAAGAACCGTGAAGCCGTGAGGTTAGGAGAGACAGACACCTTCAAGCTTTGGTGATGATGAGATCGGGAGAGTGAGAAAGATGGAGAGGTGAAGAAGAAGAACCGTGAAGCGGCAAGAGAGAGAGAGATGCAAATTCAATTGAAACTTAGGGCAATTGCAGGCAAGTTGAACAATGAAGGTGAAGCGTGATTCGTGAATTCTAATTCCATGACGATGAGATTGTGAGAGAGCGGTGAAGAAGAAGAACTATGGAGGAGAGGTGAAGAAGAACTGCGATGCGCTGAGGTCGGGATAGACGGACACTTTAGGGTTTAGGCTTCAGTGATGATGAGATCGTGAGACTGACAGAGACGAAGAGCCGGAGAGGTGAAGAGGAAAAACAGTGAGCAGTGCTGCGGTGAGAGAGAACAAGGTTTAGCATTTATAGATGAAGAGCCAGAGAGGTGAAGAAGAAGAACAAGTGAGCGGCGTTGCAGTGAGAGAGAACAAGGTTTAGGGTTTGGGGCAACTCGTTAAGTTGAAGTTTAGGGCAACTAGGTAAGTTGAAGTTTATTAAAAAAAATATTTTTTTCTATTTTTGAAGTACAACATTAAGAAAATAAAAATAGCCGATTAAAAAAATATACTTAACATATATTATTTTTAAGACATGCTGAAAGAAATAAAAAATAATTTAATATATAATTTTTTTAGATTTAAAAAATTAAATTACTTTTTATAATCTTTATTTGGGTGTAGTATTTTTATTAAAAATAAAAAGAGATATGATATGTATAATTATGTTTCTTAACAAAAGAATATATTAAATAACTTAAAATCAAATTTAAAATATATTAATTAAATATAAAATATAAAAGTAATGATTAAAAATTAAATTAAAAATTTTATTATGAATTAAAAAAATTAGTTTTAATTTATTACTAAATAGATTAATCTTAGGTAGATTAACTTATTTATATTGTATATATAAACTTATTTTTAATTGTGTTAAATGTGTCAGTCTCGAGTTTAATAGGTTAACCTATTTATAACCCGTTTTTAGTCATGTATAATCGTGTTTGACCCGTTTAAACCCAAACCCGTTAACTTCGTGTCGTGTTTGGGTCGGGTTATCGTGTCGTCTCACAAATTGTCATCCTTAGTCTAAATATCCTTCCTAGCCCCTCCGGAATTGTTGAACCCAAGTTTCAGTGCCCCGATATCTCTTCCCCCCCCTCTCCTCTTTTTTTTCAGAACTCTTAGTTCATTTTGAATGAACTCAATTTTTAAAATGTAACATAACTACATGTATTAGAGAACGACATAGATAACAACAAAGTTACCTTCAACATTTGTACTTGAAAATTACATTTAACACTTGTACTTCAACAAAGTTACATGTATATATTGTTTTCTTTCATTCTTTTAATCATCGTATAACATTACAATAAAAAAAACCAAAACACCTAAAAATTTCATCATTCTATTCCACAAGGTGGTCAATGACGTCTTTTGTTTCTTCGTAAATGAACCCTTGTGTATTGTTCCAATGGTGGTTGGACAGGAGGTTCGGCTAGAGGTTAAACTTCATCTTTAGCCACTTGTTCATTAGGTTCATCATGGAAGGTAGGATCGGATGGGAACATTCTCACATCGAATAAGAACCCATCATCTTCTTGTGAGGTTGAAGCTTGAATATTGGAGCATGGATCAAATGGAGTACCGCGGGTCATGGGAGTAAGATCATATGTGGATGGCGTTTGCTTTCCACCTTCTCTCTATACCATGTACTTTGCCTGAACTGTTTTCAATGAAGATAATGTAACCCTTTCAATCTACTTAATAGATGCATCATTGGTATGTTGAGTGAGCATGTGAATATGAGCTATTTGGTTTGCCTAAACATTAACAAACAACAAAAACAATATAATATTAACCATGAATGCTAATGATAAATATACATTAATAAAATTTGAAATGTGAAATAAAAGAGATATGCGTACCAAGTAATTGAACCTCACTACATTTATTATCATATAAATCTGTGTTATTGTTTAGTACCAAACCATTTAAGGATCAAAATAATCATCAACATATGGTTCATGATTAGCATGTGGTATACTCTTAACTAAATGCTCTGCTCATTCTGCCCACTGCTTAATATACCTTTGATGCACCACAAGCCAATCACATTCAAATTGCCCTCTCATATCTGTATTATGAAGATCAACATCTGCACTGCATGGTTCGAGAATAGGCTGATACATTCTAAATTGCTTACTTATATTTTTAAATGCATGTAATTTATCATGTGAAACATATTCATCCTTTTGAAAAAAAAAACCTTAGATTTTAATTTTTTGAAAAATAATAATTATTTTAATTAATAAATAATCAAAGTTTTGTGCAGCTCATGTGCATGCAACACCACCATACAAAAGTAAATAATCATAAAAAGTATTTTCACAAAGAAAATAAATGAAAATGTGAAAATATAGCAGCCATTTTCAGACATTTTCTATAACAGTCATATAAAAAAATACATAAATAAAACAAAATAAATGGTGGTGTTGATCACTTAAGCACACTGCAACAGATTCACCGGCGACGACGATGGTGATGGTGATGGTGATGACGATGAACGGGTGACGCTGACAGCAAACGGGCAACAAACGATGAATAAATCTAAGGTTTCATTTTTTTACTACATTTGCGATTTGGGACTTAGATTCACCAACAACAACGACAACGACGAATAGGCAATAGACGGTGAACAAATCTAGGGTTTCGTTTTTTACTGCGTTTGCGATTTGGGACTTCTCAGATTCACTAGTGGCAATGGCAACAACAACGAATAGGCCACACTGAAGGAGAACAGATCTAGGGTTTTTGCGATTTTTTTTTGCATTTTTATTGCTATGTTCCTTGGCTTTCTGCGTTTTTAGTGCATTTGGGAGAAGGGATGGTTTATTTACTGGGTTTAAAGTGAAGCCCTCTTTTGAGGACGCCTTCAGGAGGCCTTTTTTAAGGAAAAAATACCTCCTACGTGAAATTTTTTTAAGAAAATGACAGATGTCTTGTACATGCGACGGCTTATTATAAAAAGGTGGGTATATGGGGTATAGATTTGGTGAGTTGGATATATAAAAATAATTTATTTTTTTATAATATTTGAAAAAAAAAACCTACCCCAATGAGACATTATTGGAAGTGTTTCTCTTTGTGGGATTCTATGCAATTTTGGATGAAAGAAACAAAAGAATCTTTAAAGCAAAAGAAAAAGAAATTGACCAAGTGTGGGGGAGATTTGTGATGTTGTTTTATCACTTGGCTAACATCATCCAAATTACAAAAGGGCTACAATTTTGGGGAGTGGCTTAGAAACTGGTAGAATACCCTCTACACAATGTAATTGGCTAGTTTTTGTATTGGTTGATGTAATTTGATTTTGATGCATTGGCTGATGTAATTTGTTTTTGATGTAAGGAGAGATCTAATCCCACTTTTAGCTATGAATGAAATTATTTCTCTTTCAAAAAACTAAAGACACTTAAGATAGACATCCCTTAGTCTGCTTCCTCCAGATATTCCCAAAACATTTTTTCAGCAAAACATAATCCATATATCCTAGTCAACCATGTCATAAGCCTTGGAAAAATCAGTTTTAAACACCATTCCTTTTTTCTTCAACCTTTAGCTCCCCACCGCTTTGTTAGCCCCCAACATCACTTCAATGATTTGTGTCCATGAACAAAGCAATTTTAGTTTTTGCAGCTGTGTGGTGCAAAATCTCCCTTAACAAGTTAGCCAACACTTTTGCAATCATATTAACCATACTGGTGGTTAAGCTAATGAGCCAAAAATTTTTAATCTTACAAGTAGTTGTACTCTTCGAAAATCAAACACATGTAGGTTTCGTTGGTACATCCTTTGACAATTTCTGAATTGTGGAAAGTTATTGAGTCCTCTCTCACAATCTCCAAGATACTCTAAACAAAATCCATGGCTGTGCCACGGGGGCCAGTTGCATTGCCTCCATGATCAAAAACAACTTCCTTAACTGCCTCCTCTTAGCTCGCTCGCTTTAGGAGCTCATTCACTTATAATTTATAAAATGCAAAAAAGGCCTTAATTATAATCTTTGTGCATTCATTGTATTTAGGAATGACCATCTAAGATTTGGTCAATTGAAACGCAAGGGAATGAATTTTGTCTAAATTGTTTGTTGCATAGTTTGCTAGTGATTAACTGATCTTAGGAAAAGTCAAGACTCTAGAAGCGAGTTCAATGACAAATGTGGTTAGATGTTTACTAGTTAAGAAATCGTCACCCACTGAATACTAGAGTGTTGTAACATGTTGTCGAAAACATTTGAATTGAGGGATTGATCAAATTATTTTGAAATCACTCAGTCTTTCATTAGAAAGAACTTTGTCGTGGAATCTAAATGGACCATTGTCAATCTATGCTACTGAATGAGACTTTTTTGGCTTGGCTTGACCTTGTCTCCTCTCCTAGTTAGGTCAAAGGAGGTGTTTGACATAGTTCATCATTGGGGCAGCCCATGTGCAACCAATCCTTTATATTGAGATGAGCATGTGTGACAGAAGACCTTTTGACTTGTGCTTTAAGTATTTTTTTCGTCTTTAGGTGAGCAATTATCTATTGAGAGACTTGCTCTTTTAAAGATGGAACATTGTGCCAACAAATGAGAGTACTACATATACAATAAGTTATAGAAACCACAATTATATAGGATTCTACCTTAGTACCCTTTGAGATTTTGAGAAAAATTGCTCTTTGAAGAGTACAATATTATAGAAGTTGTAAGTTATGCTCAAGGGGGAGGAAGGAGTTATTTGTTGGCTCCATGGTAGGTTCCTGCTCTCATCATCATCTACTCATTTTTTTTAATAAACGAAGATGATAAATTATGTTAGAATAAGCTGGACGAGAAGTCTAAAGGCGCCAAGAAGGCTTGCAAGATCAAGTACAAAATGGATGCCCACTTGAGCATCCAATCCTCAAAGGAATACCCTAAACCCAAATTAGAAGAGCAAACCAAACAACAAAATGATAAACTGATTTGTTTATAATTCAATTTATGTCAACACTAATCTGCCTAAAGATACAGCTGTTCTGAGCTTCCCAGATTGAGGACAAGATAGCAAAATGAACTAGATGCCAGTATCTTTTCAGCTGTGACGGAACTTCAGGAGGGCAGGAAATTCTACTACTTTTCGAGGACATGGATAAAACCAGAAGGTAGTGCTGACAGGCCATCCACACCTTCTTTAACACTTGACAGTCCCAAAACATATGTCTTACGTCGTCTTCAGCAGCCCTGCACAAACAACACCAGGAGGGTGATAAACAACAGTTAGGAACCTTTTTCTAGAATTGGACAGTACAATTCAGACAGCCTAACAAAATTAGCCAAGCTAAAACTTTATCCTTGAGAGGCATTTTTTTGTTCCAGATAAAATCAAAATTCGGCTGTCTAGTTTGAGAAGAATCAGCATTAAAAGCTAAGTATCATGAGCTGGTAGAGTAGACCCCCGTGTCCTCACTAATCCATCTCCAAGAGTCCTCTTGATCCATCATCATCTACTCATTTGATTCTTAAGTTACCTGTTCTTTTTATTTTAGTTCAAACTGCTCATGTCCAACACTTGATGATATGACATGAGTATAGAATGTGTTGGACATTTATCTATTGCTTGAAATTGAAGTTTATTGGTTGTATTGAGCTTAATTTTCCCATTATTCCATACATTTGAGCAGGTCCTTTCATTACTACCTATAGAAGGCCTATAGATTCTTAATGTCATGCGATCTACATTAGTGGCAAGTGGTGTTAAAGGCTTGCCTATATGATTCCGTGTTCATTAAAAACATTTGAGGTCATACACTTGACGCTTGCTTTAGTCTATGACTTGCATGATCAGTTTAATGAAAATAGTTTTGTGCTTTGGTGGGAATTGAAAATGGAACTTGGAAAGAGAAGGGTTGAATACTCTTTTTTTTTTTTTCTGAAAAAGAAACATTTTTCATTAAAATTCAAAAGAGGAGATGGGATGTCTCCATGCATTACACCTTTACCCCTATATCCAGCCATTTACAGCATTCATTTCAACCTTCTTTACAACATAATTCTTATATAGCGTGGAGAATGCTTTGCCAGTTTCTAACCCATCCTTCAAAACTCTAACCTTGCAACTATTTTGGTTGAAGAGACCTAGGTTGCAAACAACATTTCACATCTCTCCCACACTTGTTCCTTCTCTCTTTCCTTTTCTTAAAAAACTCTCCTATTTCTTGCCAAAATGCATAGCCCACAACAAAGAGGGCACACTTCCAATATTATCCCATTGTGGTTCTAATGTTGGGCAAAAATTCAAAGAAATGTTCTTGAGCTGGTGCATCTATCTGACTATGCTTGTCCTTCCATTTTCTTCATATACTGTTGATGAATAAGCAGCTTCCAAAAATATGCTTCACCCCCTCACTTGCCTCCCTACACAAACAAGAATGAGATGAGAGAGCTTTATTAAGATTCTTCTTTTGTACCATGTCAACACTATGAAGTTTTCCATGGTCAATTAACGATCCCAACATCCTTGCTTTTGCTGGGATTTTGTTGTCCAAATGAACTTTGCTGTTCGTGATTGATCCCTTCTTCCCCTCGATAAATCCTATGTAAGAAGGGTTGAAAACTTAGATAACACTTTTCTCTTCAAAACTCTCATTGTTGTGAGTGTTTTATCATTATGAATTTTGGAGGCCGAGTTATACATGGAAAATGAATCTTGAGTTATGCTCAATGTGAATGAAGTCCTAAGTTCAGGGGTATTTGATAATATGTCATTTTGATGCAGTTTTTAGGCATTGTACAACCATTTAAACTTTTATTTCACATGTATAAATTAAATTTTATCATTTTACTATTTTAGTCAATTTTATGCAATTTTAATATTCTTGTGTTGATTTTTAATAATTGCTTTATTTTAGTCATTTTAATTTAATAAATTAGTAAAGTTTCTAGTTGTCCAAAGGCGAGTATATGCACTAGTGCACCTTAACAACGAATGAGTGAGTAAACATTAAAAAGGGGAATATATATATATATATATATATATATATATAGAGTGGGGCTAAAATCACTCCAAGAGTGGCTCTTTTCACCCCAAATTTTTATTTCAAAAATACCCTCGTGTAAAATGACTTAAATACCCTTCACTAATTACTCTACTTATCACTAGATAATCTCATAAAAAACAACCCACTATCTATTTAATCTCCGGTGACCTATAAAATGAATTCCAACAAACTTTCGAAGAAATTTCAGCAAGTTGTTGAAGACCATTCCAATGAGTTTTTGGCAACCAAACGAATAACAAGATATTTTTTTTATATTTTTTTGATTTAAAAATTATATTTTTAAGAGTTAAAATCGAACAGAGTCTCGGCCGCACAAGGCCGAGACTCATTAGATGAGTCTCGACCACCTCTTACCGAGACTCATATAGTGAGTCTCGTCCATCTCCTGCTGAGAGTCATTATATGAGTCTCGGCCACCTCCTGTCGAGACTCTTTCACTGAGACTCGGCCACCTCCGGCCGAGACTCTTATAGTGAGTCTCGGCCACCTCCGGCCGAGACCCTTATAGCGAGTCTTGGCCACCTCCGGCTGAGACTCTTATAGCGAGTCTCGGCCACCTCCAACTGAAACCCTTATAATGAGTCTCGGCCACCTTTGACTAAAACTGAAAAAAATTATAAAAATCATGTAAGTTCGGTAGAGTAAGTTTCACAATTTTTCACTCTCGGCTAGAGATGGCCGAGACTCACTATAAAAGTCTTGGCATAAGGTGGCCGAGACTCATATAATGAGTCTCAGCAAGAGGTGGTCGAGACTCACTATATGAATCTCAGTAGGAGGTGGCCGAGACTAATATAGTGAGTCTCAACCCTGTGCGGCCGAGATTGTGTTCGATTTTAACCCTCAAAAATATAATTTTTACAATAAAAAAATAGGAAAAAAATATCTTGTTGTTCATCTAGTCACGAGAAACTCATCGAAATGGCCACTGACAACTTGTTAAAATCTCATTGGAAGTTTGCCGGAAATTAGAAAGATAGTGGGGTTTGAGTTATTAATAATGTTAGTTAAGGTTTAATTAAGGGTATTTTA
Organism: Tinospora cordifolia; assembly: GCA_030144865.1. Lineage (NCBI taxonomy): Eukaryota > Viridiplantae > Streptophyta > Magnoliopsida > Ranunculales > Menispermaceae > Tinospora > Tinospora cordifolia. The sequence goes on along the minus strand of JAJIYU010009677.1, from coordinate 7,629 downwards.
GGGTTTTCAAAAAAAAATTGGGGTGAATATATTAAAATTTTAAATTAGGTGGGTTGAACTTAGAATTAGGGGTGAAGAAATCCACTCTTAGGGTGATTTTAGCCCCACTCTATATATATATATATATTATAGTCGACTCCCAGTATACTAGAATTTGAAAATAAACATGTCGGACCTCTAAGTTATTTCCTATTGACATAGCTTATATAGGGAAGCTACTCATCATCCAAAGTTGGAGCGTACTTAACTTGTTGCAACTACTGATAGTGGTGTGTTAGAAGTGCTAATTGCGTTGTAAATTATTGTCATTTTTTATTTGTCTCCTACATAAATGATTGTCTTTGGTATGGATCTTTAAGGCACTTTATATCAACTTTGACCATTACAATGTTTCAAATTATATCTTCTTGTGTGATTTGGATACAGGCATCGTTCTTCATCTCATATGTTGTGACCTCTGGATGGACAAGTCTGTCATCAGAGCTCTTTCAAATGACACCTCTCTTGTGGAATTTTGTAAAAGGTTGCATACGAGACAATGATGATGAACCTAATGTGCCATATATTCCTTACCACAATGAAATTCCAAGAATTCTCTTCTTCGGGCTTCTTGGCACTACTTATTTCTTCCTCGCTCCATTGATCCTCCCTTTCCTCTTGGCTTACTTTTTTCTTGGTTATATCATATATCGTAACCAGGTTTGCAGTTCTCTGCATTCTATGTTGTTTGTAATTCCCATTCTAGGATTTCATCAGATAATGAGGATTAAAATTGAACTTCATGCCTATTGTTTATGCTATTTATCTTTAAAGTTATGACTAATGTTTGGTTGAATGATCATGCCATTTTAGGCCTCTTTGGTCTTTGCTATAGGAGATTCCCTACTTGCATATGATTCGTTGCTTTCAATTAAGCAAAATGGTAATATATCTCTTAGGAACTTAATGCTCTAATCATTGTATACCATAAAGTTAAGATATTCTTAGCATAGAGAATATGCTTATATGTGATGTAATGCTACTGTTTAATGATTTATCAATGCTCGTTTTCATTGACATTTCTTGTCATCTATTTTAGCGTTCAACCAACATCTAGTCTCGAGTAGGAAAGTAGTTATCCTTGTGCGAGGACTAGAACAATGTAATAACTTCATTATACTCTACTTAAAACCTTTTCTAGGATGTGAGATTGGCTACGTGTATCTAATTTTTCCATTGTATGAAGATTTATCTATACTTATATTTGAAGCTTCTATATCTTTCTACATTATTTTGATCTCAATGATGGAATGAAGAATCTGAATTTTATCAATTTATTAGTCATCAAATAAGGAATTTATGTGATAGAATTATTACAAAAATTCTATCAATGCTAAGTGACATTGAAATAATTTGTAAAACAACCAAATTCATAGTATTCTATTTTCTTGTCAAACAAGGAGCAAAAAATGTTGTAAAACAAGAATAATTAGGATATCGAGATACTACAAGGCCTGGTTCTATGTCCTACTCCATAGGAGGAGGAGAAATTCTTTCTTTTTTACTTTCTCAATGTGAAGGCAAATATATCGTATATACTCTACAAATTTAGCAAAAGCTATAAATGATAGCTTCTAGAATGTTCTCCTTTCATAATTTCATTGATTAATATAATTCTTTACAACACTGAAGCAAGTGAATGAAGGTTTATCATTTCTAGCTTGGACAAACTTCTTTGAAATAGGGAATGGCTCAACTCTTTAGTGGACATATTGACAACTGATTATTGGTAGCCACATAAAGTGCAAATCAACCAATTATCAAGTTTCTCTTCAGTAAAATGATGATCAATCTCTACGTGCTCAGTGTGATAAGTTGAACTGGGTTATGGGCAATACTGATGGCAGACTTATTACAAGAGAATAGCATAGTGTCATTCCAACATCTCTTCAAAAGTAATGACATTATAGCTCACGAAGTCCTTGTTCCATTACTCAAAATTATGCTTCAACCCTTGACCTGGCCACCACATTTTTTTTTGTGCTTCTTCATGTCACCAAGTTCCTAGAAAAATTTGCAATATCTTTCAGTTAATCATCTATTAACTATTGAACCAAAAAAGTTTACATCTCTATATGCTTCAAGGAGCAATCCTATATATTTTTTTTCTCGAAAAGAAACTAGGATATATATTAATAATAATAAAGAAATACATTCCAGATGAGGTATCTAGAAAGAACAAAACAGAATTACAAAGAGTTGATAATGTCTCCCCCGTTACAAAGCCGCTCCCCGAATTTATACCCTTTCCCTAACTTAGAAATAGAAATCCATGTAGCAAACAGAATGTTAGATTTCTACCAAATGAGCCGAGTCTATTTTTCCTTCTCATCAAAAATCCTCGTGTTCCTTTCTTCCCAAATGGAATACCAAATAGCAAACAAAATTAGCTTCCTCAACTGATTGGTCTTTGAAGTAGAAACTGCTTCTAGAATTTGGAATGGATTAGCTAAAGGAGGTCCAAAACTACTATGTTTCATGTTCCACCAGCTCCATAGTTGCTTCACCACTGTGTAGTCCCCAAACACGTGCTGCACTGTCTCGGATTCATTCCTGCACATAACAGAAATTGAGGAATTTAGATAACAGTTAGGGAAACATTTTTGAATGTTATCATTCATATTCAGTTTGCGTAAGCTTATAAGCCACGCCAATATACGGGCTTTTGTGGGGGCTTTGGTCTTCCAAATGAAATCTACTAGAAAAGGGGTTTGTCGGTTACTCTCATCACTTAATATCTCTAGCAAAGACTTTATAGAAAAGTTCTTGTCTGTTTCTCTGATCCATTGTGAGCAATCTTCAATAGCTGATTCTTCAAGATGAAAGCCGTGGATTGTTGCTAGGATCTCTCCCATTTCCTCCATCTGGTCTTCCCCAGTATTTCTCCTTAGGTGTAGATTCCACCCCAATGGGGTTTTCCTTCTTCCCCCGTGCTGGTTCTGAATTCAGAAATTGGAGCATATTGTTTGGTTGATAGTTTGAAAATGTTAGGACTTGATCTTTGAGGCTTCTAGTGCCGCACCAATTGTCCCCCCAAAAGTCAATATTTTCCCCATTCCTTACCTTCCACCTTATGTTATTTTTGAAACTGCTGTATATAGTGAAGATGTCTTTCCATGGGGAATGGTGGCTGCACTTCCCTTTGATGCCTGCTTCTCTCCCTTGAGCTTTGGAGCCATAAATACTTTTCACAACTTTGGCCCACATAGTCTTGGGGTTCTTCTGAAGCCTCCACAACCACTTGCTTCTTAAAGCTATGTTTCTTATCTTTAGTCCTCCTATGCCTAACCCTCCTTTGCTGATACTTCTGCAAACCTATTCCCAGTTGACCAAATTGCAGCTTTTGCAGTCCTCATTATATTTCCAAAGGAAGTCTCTCATAATCCTCTCAATTATAACTGCGACTTTTTTAGGTAATTGGAATATGGACATAAAATGAGTGGGGAGGGCATCCAAGACAGTTTTTATCAACAATAATCTACCACCTCTTGACAGAAAAGATTTCTTCCATCTTGCAATTCTTCTTCTAACTGTTTGGATAATGGGTTTCCAAAAACCAACTTTGATCGGATTTTCCCCTAAGGGGGACTCCTAAATACTGAATGGGCCATTGGCCGTGGGGGACATTTAGATCTTGGGCCCAATTTCCAGCCATGTCGTTCCTCATGTTAATATCCAATAACTGGCATTTCTTTTTATTGATTTGCAAACCAGAAACATAGCAGAAAGAGTGCAGAATTTCTGTCATTGTTCTCAAATCATCCTTGCAGTTCTGCATAAAAATCAAGCAGTCGTCCACAAACAACAAATGCATAAGCTGAATATTGTCTTTCCCTATGTTAAATCCTTTCAGCTTCCCCACTTCAGTTGCTTTTTCTATGATTCTGGAACAAGTATCGGCCACTAGTGTGTACAAGAAAGGAGATAAGGGGTCTCCCTGCCTAAGGCGTCTCTGGACATCCAGCTTCCCTCTTGGTTTCCATTTATGAAAACCGAGTAGTTTGTAGTGATTAAGCAAGCCTTAATCCATCTTCTCCACTACTCCCCAAAGCCCTTCTTTGCTAACACAAAATCCAGAAAACTCCATCGGACTGAATCATAAGCTTTAACAAAATCAACTTTAAGAAGAAGGCCTTCTTTTCCTCGAGATCTGTAGTCTTCAATTGCCTCATTTGCTATTAGGATGGTGTCTGTTATTTTTCTATTTTTGTCAAAAGCCATTTGGTGGTCACTAATAATTTTGGGGAGAACTTTTTTTTATTCTGTTTGAAAGAATCTTTGCCATGATCTTATACAGACTTGTTATGAGGTTGATTGGTCTGAAATCCTCCACTCTCATGGACTCTTGTTTTTGGGAAGAAGGCAAATGTAAGTCTCATTAACTTTTCTATTAATGATGGCTTCTTGCTAGAATTCTTTCATACGCCTAAGAATATTCTGGTTCACTACTATCTCCCAAGTTTTTTTAAAGAAAGTCATAGTGTAGCCGTCCGGGCCTGGGGCCTTGTCACCATCGCTACTGAATACAACTTCTTTTATTTCCTCAATTTTGAATTCTCTTTCTAGTCACCCCGTGTCGTCTTCATTAATTATGTGCCAATTCACCCCCTCAATGCCCCACTTATGGGTTTAATCTTCCTTGAACATATTTTTGAAATATTGGGTGATGATAGTTTTATGCCCTCCTCATCTTCTACCAAGCTGCCGTTTTTGTCCTCCATTTTCGTGATCATACTCCTGGATTTTCTTAAGGATAGGATCCGGTGGAAAAATCTAGAGTTCACGTCTCCTTCTTTGGCCCATTTTAAATTGACTCGTTGTCTGAGTCTTCTTTGCAGTCTGCATTCTAGAGTTTAAATCTCCTCGATCACCTTTTTTCCTTCATTTATAAGGTCTGAAAAATCTTCTGCCTCCTCCCCCTGCAGTCTACCATTGATCTTGCTGAGGGTTTTGTTGAGTTCTATTTTTCTAACCTCTTCAGCAGTCATTCTTCCTTTACTCTATTCTTTGATCTTGTGTTTGAGGTTTTGGAGTTTTGTCATGAACTTGTATCCTTCTCACCCTCTACTTTGATCTGACTCCCATTCAGTCTTGACCATATCCAGAAAACCAGGATGATTGAGCCATTCGTTATCAAATCTAAATGGGTTAGGTTCCCATTTGACTTCCTTAGTGTCTAGCATGATTGACCAATGGTCGGAGGTGATTCTTTGTAAGCCCCAAACTTTTTGACATTCAAATTTACTTCCCCATTTTTTGTTGTATAGAAATCTATCCAACATAGACATTGCAGGTCTTTCACGCCCATTACTCCAGGTGAATCTTAAGTTCTTCAGTTGCGCCTCTTGAATGTCCATATCATTGATCCAGTCTTCAAAAATAATCATTGTGCTAGAATTCCTTCTGCAAAGCTTCTTTTCTTTCATATGGCGTACCATATTGAAGTCACTGCCTATGCACCATGGTTCGTTAATGCAACTGGAAAGGGCAGCTACTTTTGTTAAACAGTTAGCCTGTCCTTCTTTTTCACAAGGACCGTAGACATTAGTGAACCACCAAGCGTTTCCTTCTCCTCCATTGATCCTTATGGACAGGGAATACATGCCCTCCCATGTTTTGATGATAGAAATTTTTCTGACATCCCATAAGATGGTGAGGCCTCCCGTAGAATTATTGGCATCCAACGAGAACCAACCCACAAATCTCCGTCTCCAGAGCTTCGTACTCAAAGACTGGTCAAACTTCTTTCTTTTAGTTTCTTGAAGAGCAATGATGTTCGCTTTAGCCGCTGTCACCGTTTTCTTTATGAGCCTTCTTTTGTCCGAGGAGCCACATCTTCTTATATTCCAACTTAGAATCTTCATTTGGTAACAGGAACAACCCATAAGAACCCAAGGAACACTATGAGACTATTCTGCTTCGACCAGTTGCGCCTTGAGGGATAATAGGAAGTCTCGCACCCTTACAAACTTTGTTTCCTGAATGCTTTGCTTCTTTTCGTTGGCATGGCTTTGTTCCATCATCTGCGCTTCGCCTTTTGTGAAAAAAGATTGATTGGTTCCTGGTATCCTCTACCCTTGACTTTTCCTATATATTGTTTAATTAAAATACATAGTCAGCAATGCAACCATGGTTCCTTTCGCTTAGCAACAGTCCTTCTTAAGCGAGGTTGCGGTTCAAACCCTTTTGTATGAAATTTCGCCCTACTGGAAACCTTTACCACTTTGTGTGCAGCATGCCAACACAAGTCAAGTCTAGTTGCATAGTCTCAATCTAAAGCTTAGGATAACACCACATGCTTGGAGATGAATGCATTTAGGAGAGTGAACGAACTAACTCACCACACTCACTGCATATGCAATATGTCTTATTATGTGAGAATTATGGATGAGTCTTCCTACAAGCCTTTCATACATCTTTTCCTCAACAATAGGAGTTCTCCGCTTCTTTGAGCTTGTAACTATAATTGATCAGTGTTGTTATCGATTTGCATGTTGACTTCCTTGTTCCTTTAAGTAGGTTCATGATGTACTTCTATTGTGGAATAAAATTCTATGTTTGGAGTGTACCACTTTAATTCCTAAAAGTACTTCCATCTTCTTGGTTCATTGATCTTAAATTCTCTATGCTAACATACTCACAATAATGTCATTTGTATACTCCAAAACATTGCAATTCCTCCTTAAATTGAGTGCCGCGTGAATAGAGTATAATCCCCGTGGGCCTTGGCTATGTTTGTATCCCATCCTTTTTCGTTGCTTTGGTGAAGCTACGAAAGGTTGTTTAATTCTATACATGGCCTTTTTATTTTGCATATTATACCATTTGGTAAGCTATTCTCGAATCTAGGAGGGACTTCCATGTAGATCTCTTGTTCAATTCTATGTAGAAAGACATATTTCATATCAAATTGTTGTGAGCTACAATCTTTGCTGACAGCCATAGAAGCATTACTCAAATAGTGTTCATTTTAGCACTTGGTGCAAATTTCTATGTGTAATCTAACACCATGTGTCTGAATGTACCATTTGGCTCCTACCCTTGTATTCTATCTCTTAGTGTTGTCAAGGCAAAAAAGTAAGGCTAGGTGGTAAGCCTCCATAAGACGAGGCTTAGGTGGGTCTAAGGCAGATTAAAGAATAATCATTTGAGGTTCCTAAATAATTATTTATTTATTTATTAGTCTCTCACCCCATATATATATGTGTGTGTGTGTATGTATAGAATAGATGATATATTAAAATAAATAATATATATTTTTTATTTTTTATTAATTCAGAGTTTAAAAAAAAAATTTCAAGCCCTCAAAAGAAAGAAAAAATTACAAACACTTCCTTGTAGTGCCTAGGTCACTGTGTAGGAGCTGAATTGGCTTGACAATGTTTGTACCTCTCAAATGATGCATTTGCTTTGTCCTTACAATATAAACCCATTTGCATCCTACAACTTTCTTTCTGGAAGACAACTCAACTAACTCCCACATTAAATTTTTGTCTAGGGCCTCCATTTCCTCATTCGTAGCTTCTTTCCAATTGTTATTGGATAAAACCTCAAGTACTTATGTTGGGGTTTGGATACTATTCAAATGGG
>JAJIYU010009676.1:0-16774 GCA_030144865.1 Tinospora cordifolia | reverse complement strand
TTGCTGAAAATTGAGACTTGGGTTTAGCGTGTAGAAAGAGGTTGACAACCCCGGGTTCCCGGCGGATCAGACCCACAAAGAGATGAAAAGTCCTGCGTACACAGCAGAGAGTTGAAGGGAGCGCTAGTAGATGCGCTGGCCCCACATGACGCATGCATGAGGACTTGGGTTCCGGACCGGGGGTTCGGGGGTGTCACATCCCAATGTGATCGAGAGAAAAATGAAAAATGGGATGCTCCTCAAGTGTAGTTTTGAAGTGTTTATATAGATGCTCCAAGGAAATGATAGATCAATAGAAGATAGTCTAAAGGTGATGCGGATAAATATTACAAGTTGCTCATGGTCTGCTTACCCTTCCCGTGTAACACGGTGAGAAATTAAAATGAAAGGTAATATATAACTATGTATAGTAAGTAACATGAAAAAAGGTGACCAATATAAATGAAAGAGAATAATGGTGTGTAAGAGAGGCTTTCTTTAATGGTGATCATGTGAAAAAAAGAGAAATAAGATTGGTTAAGACCAAGATGAAAGAGAAAATATAGTATCTAGGTTTTTGGGAAGATAACTTGACTAAACACTATTAACCTTGATTTCTCATAAATTTAACCTCATCCATTAAATTATTCTCGGGATCCATAACAAGGAAATGGTAGATGATAAAGAAGTCTTCATGTCTCTTGAGATTCCTCTAACTTTCATCTTAATCATTAATGCTTCTCGAGATCTGCAATGGATTAATGGGATAACATCATGTATCATAGAATCTAAGTAGGGTGATGTCTTGGCACATTTGATGATCTCTAAGCTCCTTAACTCATATGCTTCATTGTTATTAATTTTTCATTACGTCTATAGTTTCTCCAATTAAAATAATACCGCATAATAAATAATTAATTATAATTAGTTTGTATAATGCATATGATTTGATATTAATATATTTATTTCTTCAAAAATATAAATTTATATAAAAAAAAATTAAATATATTTTATAATTAATTACTAAATAATGAACCTTAAAATATAAGAATGTTTTTGTATAAGATAATAAATGTAATGTCAAAATGAGCATTATTAACCATATTTTTGTCATTTTTTTAACCATCGAGCCTCGTTAATTGGAGAAGGAAGAGAATGGAAGATGCATGCTCACAAATATTCTTCTGGAACACATTGTTTTTTTTTTTTTTTCTTTTTTTATCATCATAGTCCAGGAAGGGATAGTTTGAGAGAGATGAAAATAATATTTAATGTGATGACTTGGAAGAGGTTAACCTATTAATTTAATGAAAATAGGGTTTATGTGATTTGATTTCTAATAATTATCTTTTATGAATTAAGAATATTCTAGAATAGGTTAAGGAGGGATATTAATTAATTCCATTAAAGTGTTAATCGGACGATAATCTTAAATGGAAAGGAAACTAAACATAAATCTCGTGGCACTTACCTAATTTGCAATTTTTTCGAAATAAAGTACAATAAAATGAGAATAATATAAAAAAGGAAAAGAAGAAAATTATATTGGACTTACTTTGAAATAGATTAAATAAGGATTGTATCATATACTAATAAACTTTTAATGCTCATATGAGATTTCTTTATTTATATATTATTATTATAATCATCATCGTCATTATTATTTTTATTATTATTGTTGTTATTATTGTTAATCAATTTTATTTACCACTAAGCCTAATTATATACCATGTGATTTAAATTATTATCCTAAGTGTGAAACTCTTGGGAGTATTATTTCTGATGGTGATTTTAAGTTTTTAAGCCATTTGTGTAAGACCTTGTGGAAACTTGGAACAAGGCTATTGTATAGCACTGCTTGCCATGACAAACCGAGGTGATCAACTTAACACTTTCGACTTTGCTCAAGACACTTGTGAACAAGAACTTGACGAATTTGGATGACTGCTTGGCATCTCTAGAGTTTGCTTACAGTCGTATTGTACCAAGTGCTACTACGCGTTCTCCTTTTGCAGTAGTCTATAGTTTCAGTCCATTTACACCTCTTGACAACACCTATACCAATTAGCGAGAGAAGTTGTTTGGGTGGAGCAAATAAGCTGAATTCGTCAAGGCAATGCACAAATAAGTTTGAGAACCGATAGACAAGAGGAATCAATAAGAAAAGACAAGAATCGTTGTTTGAACTAGGATATCTTATGCTGATTCATCTCTGCAAGGAAAGGTTTCCTAGTCAGAGAAAGTCTAAGCTTATGTCACGAGCTGATGATTCTTTTAAAAGTTTTGAAAAAATAAATGACAATGCTTATAAACTTGACTTACCTGAAGAATACTTAGTATATGAGCACTTCATTTAATGTGCAAAATCTTACACCTCATTTGAAGGATATCTTTGATGAAGGAGAGATGGCATAGATTTGAGGGCAAATCCTTTTCAACAAGGGGTAGAAGATGTGCTTCATCATGATTTGTTCAAAATTTGAGATATTAGTCCAAGTAAGGGCAATCCGCTTGTGATGGCCTGATTACGTGCATGGTCAAGGGCTAAAAGAGCTAACTTGGAGTATGGTGTGCTTAAGAAGGACAACTCTTGAAGGTTCCAGAAGTTTTTTTGTGTAAGAAACTTAGCAGCATGTATTCATGGAAGGATCTGTTGTGCAAGATCTTACATTAATATATTTTCAAAGCCTATAGTTTCTTCTTATAATTTCACAACATAGAGTTATTCTTTTTATATTTCTATAGTATGTAGTATTTTTACAGTGTCCTTTTTTATATTTTAGAAAGACATGATTATTTGCTCAAGATTTGGTTTTCTTTTCCTCTATGAAGTTCTTGGTTGTTCCCTTCATAAATGGGGGACTTTATGCATGTATTTTCATCAATTGAATATTGAGCAATAATGTTATTAATTATTCTCTTATTCAAGTTTTTGTTGGTGGCGAGTTGAATAACTTATCTATAGGGTTTTCTTATCCACTAAAGTAAAATTTAACCTTTGGTTGATGAAGGTCAGTATTCTTATCAATCATTTCCAAACCAGCAATTTTAGGAAGAATACTTTAGAAGACGATCAAATTATCCAACTCTATTTCAAATTCTCTGTACACAATAGTTCTATGGCCTCATTTCCCTCCCTTAGTGTAACAAGCCCTCCTAGAGGATTCACAAGAAGAGCTCATGGTGCAATGTCCATCCTTATTCCTAGATTAGAACAAACACGCTATGGTGAAGGCCCATACATGGTTGCCTTGGACATCAGGATCTTTCTCTTGTAAACGATTCTGTGATATCCTTACTCATATCCCTTTACTACCAATTTTTCCACTAGCCTCATGTGTATAGAAGGTGCATTTCCATCCTCTACAATTGAAGGGTATTTAGGTATTCAAGTATAGAAACCCAACACCTTTGATTTCTTGCAAAGACATTGCTCTGCTATGGGGTAAGTATGGATCATCTATTATTCAGCTGAAAGCATGCAAAGAAGATCCCAAACCTTGGAACACAACTTCAGCCAACAAACTACTACAGCCCAGCAAGTCATTGGAGATGATTTTCTCAGCTATAAACACAAGTTTAAACAGGTTGAATAGGGAGGTTGGGTTGATTGTTTTTATTCACAATGATGTGGTCTTCGTAGCAGGAGCACAACCAAAGAATTTTCAATAATGACTAAGAGTTCACTTCCATGAAAAGTATAAAAACAATTTAAAAAAAAAAAAAATCAATGGTTCATTAGTACCTTCCCCTCGTAAGAGTTGAGTACAAGACTAAGCATGGAGAGTGTTGACCTCCGTCCAACGCCTCTCGTCAAATTCAAACTTAATAATCAGAAAAGCTTCCGTTCACTCGGCAGGGCAAAACTCCAATAAATCGTGTTGATTCTGATGCTTCATTTTCTCACAATATATTACTACAAATGAGATGGGTCTGCTGCTGAAATCATCTCTCTCTAGCTCTTCCCCTCCTTATATAACACAACCATGGGTCTTTGCCCTTCAAGGTTTCTCAGGAATCGCTGTCCAATGGTTTATTTGTAAGAAGTCTGTATCAACATCTTGCAAGCTTCACGACCAAGAAAATATTTTAGCAGAGCTACTCTTCCTCCTCTCTTGGCACAGCCCCAAAATGCTTTATCAAAATGTCTACCACCACAGGCACCAAATCCTTACAAGGCACTGCCTTCTTATAAAGCTCTCCCAAATGCGAGTCACTCCCAATCCTGCCACCCAAGAAAACATCCACACCTTCACAAGGCTTCCCATTTTCGTCTCGAGCCATGCAGCCCATAAATCCAATATCAGCTACTTGCACTTGCCCACAAGTGTTTGGGCAGCCCGTCCAGTGCATTCTCACCGGTTGGGTCACTGAGACTTGCCTTTCCACTTCTGCAGTCACTTGCATTGCTCTTGCCTTGGTTTCAATAATGGCTTGACCACAGAACTGGTTACCCGTGCAGGCCACTAATCCTTTCATTAAAATAGGTGGTTTGGGTGAAAATTTGTTCAGAAGAGGTTCCTGAAGTAAGGATTTGAGTTTTGAGTTCTCAATGTTAGGAATGATGACGTTCTGTTCTACTGTAAGACGAAGCTCCCCTGAGCCATACTTGTCAGCTAGCCGAGCTAGCTCGTCCATATCATCTGCTTGGACTCTGCCCACTGGTATATGGAGCCCTACAAAACTGTATCCTTCCTGTTTTTGTGGGTGAACACCGAGGTAGTCTCTCCGTTCCCATTGCTTTTGAAACAGGTCTTCCCCGGATGATCTCTCAAGCTCTTCTCCAGGCATCCTCTTTACGACTTCTGACCTGAATCCTTCAATCCCCTGCATTTTCACATGGAAATAGCAGGATAAGTTGCCAATCATATTTCAATTCACTAACTTTCCAAAAGAGTGTTGCTGCTAGGCACTGAGGTCATGGATCCATCATAAAAGAAATGCAATCAAACTATGAATGGCATAAACACAGTTGATGATAGAATGATGTTGCTTTGTGTTTGTTCTCACTATAATTGAATTTCCACTAACATTGGAATATGTTTCAATAATTGAAGAACTGAATGTAATAAGAAAGCATGGATATTGGGGACAACACCTCCTATCTCTGAAGAACTTAATAAAATGTGATTATGTCCTTGAGCAAAGTCATAAAATGTTTTGTCCTTTTGGGGTTTTGGAGTAACTGATGATTCAGGAGTTGTTTGATCCTAGAATTTTCAGGTACGACAGACTATCATTTGAATGCAAAAACAACTCTGATACTACAACTATTGCAGCTAAAACAAGGAATAACGCAGAAACTATAGCGGAAATATCATGTTTGTAAATATCCAAGATTCCAATTCTGAGCGGACTGACTTTTCGATTCAGGTTGCTTCAGTCAATATATGAAACATCCTTAAAGAGGTAACATTATAATACATTCTGAGAAAATATATGGTTGTTATCGTTTATTCTCTGGGTGAGGGTGATGGTCCAGTTTGTGACTTTCATCAGTACTGAAGCTGAAAAAATCAGAACGTTTCTCATTGGAATATCTGCAGTTAAATTGGTATTTGTTTCTCTCAAAAATGTGAAGTTTGAAACCAAATGCCACAGATATGAGTTAGAAGATAAAGCTATAAAGATCACAAGTGAATGGATACACTTGATGAGCAAGTATATCCTATGTAATGAACAACCAATGGTATTTCCTAGATATCAATGAGAACGCAGAAATGGAATCCGAAGTGCATTGCATTACCGAAGGCTTTTCCAACTATATGAGTACTTGATGGTTATAGATAAATGGAAATGAAGCAAAAATATCTATGACTAAAACTGACAAATTATTATGCATTGCAGTGTCATCTACTATGTCCAACATTGGAAGAACACAGAGTTCATGTTACTTGCTAGCTTTCAAGTTATACATATTATCTGCTACCATTGTTCATGAGTTTAGTTAGCCTAACCAGTTACAGAATTTAATTCTTGAAATAAAAGAAATCAAGGCAAACCAGTGACAAAATAGAAAAGAGAACTCACAAGCTCATCAATTAACCACATCATCCGCGTTTTCTGTCGGTTTCCTCTGTTGCCAAGGTCTCTATATGCCTCTAACACTGCTTTACAAACTGGGATAACATCATCTGCTGGAACCCAAGCATCAAGAGGCACTGCCTCCTCACATCTCTTGGGGCTGAAAAACCCACCCACTAGCAAATTAAATCCAAACTTCCCATTCTTCATTGCTGGCATGTATGCAAGATCATTTATATGTGGATGCTCATAAAGATCATGAGACCCCACCACACACACATTCCATTTTCTTGGCCTGCGCACATCGAAACAAACAACATCTCAGCTTATTAACTCTTCTATTGTTGATTCTGAAGATTAATTCTGATTAACAAGTCATTAAGAACTGCAAGATCAACATATTACAAATTACAGTCAAAAAAAATTTTAAAAAAAAAAAAAGACTTACAGATTACTGACAGAAGGGTTTCCACGAGAATTAGCTGTGATAAACTGGGAAAGCAAATTGGTGTAAGGCCTGGTGTCGACAATTTCAAGTGGGTCGATGCCGGCGATGGGATTTCCGACGGGGTTCCGAACATTATCCATACCACTCTGTAGGCTCGTAAGCCCAACTTGGTTCAATCCCTCAATTATCTCCGGCACATCCGGCAACACAACCCCTCTAATCTGCCAATTCTGTCTGGTCGTCACATCCCCACAGCCCTCCTTCCCATACCTCCTTATCACGCTCGCAAGATAACGCGTCTGCGAGCTCGTCGTCACTCCATTCGGCAGCTTCAATCTCATCATGAATCTCCCATCTGTCACATACACCATCAAGACAAATCAACTAAACAATTCAAAGTGACAATCTTTTTACGGAACCAATTGACGGTGACGTTGGAACTTGGGAACTTACACTGGTGCTTTCTCCGGTGGAAGAGGCCTAGCCATTTGAGACGAACGTCAATGTCGTCTTTGGTGAGTTTGGACTTGTCGATCTCTTCGATAGGAATCTGAGCGAGTTCGTTGATTCCTCTTTCCATGGCGAGAGTCATGGGTTCTTTCTCCAACTTCACTTTCTCTTGCGGGTTTATGCCTTGTCTATACTTCTCCTTCAGTACCCAGTACCCTCCTCTCTCTTCAACTCTTGGCTCCAGCCGAGACTCCTCCACCGACGCCACCTCCGACGACGAGGGCGCCGCCACCTGACCCGGGCCGGCTCGGATTCGGTTCGGCCGGAACGGAGACGACGGGATTGACGCAGATATGAAACGGAGAGACGCCATGTTGTGGTGCAACGTACCAGTAGATTGGATATTCAGGTTAAATGGTCATCTTGGAAAATCTGAGGCGGCCTTTTGTAGCATTGTCTAGGATGGCTCTTGGGGTCGCCTAAAAGTCACCCGCCACACGCGCCCTGTTCTCCCTTTGTCGTCACCTACTGTATGCGTGCAGGTCAGGTCAGGTCAGGTCAGGTCCGGTACTTTACGGACCCAACTGGCTGACATTGTGGGCGGGCAGCACGGTCAATTTTCGGTAGGGGACGCGGTGCTTCGCTCTCCATTTCTATCTTTTTAAACAAAAGATGTGCGCAAAGAAGTAGCTGAGTATTATTCAGGGAAGTAAAAGTCTCTTCTGGTGATCTTCTTTGAGACAAAAGATAAATATCTAGCTTTTTATTAATAATAAATAATAATAATAATAATAATTTATATCTATCTCACATATAATATAATAAGGTAGTTTTTATGATAAAAAGTCCTTTTTTATCTATAATACTCTTAAAATTTTGTCTCATTTTTTATTTAAATAAGAACTAAAGTTATTAGTAATAAAGTTTAAATAAAAATTAAATAATTAAATGATATGTAAGTTTTTTTACATCTTACTGTTTAGGTATTTTAATTTTCTCTTCAATTGTTTAAAGTTTTAAACTTTACTTTTAATTGTCTTTATTTATATTTTTTAATGGTTCTAATTATTTGATCATATTAAAATGTAAAGCATATCCAAGTTTTTTTTAATTTTAATCTTTTAAAATAGAATAATATGAAACTTATTATTATTATTATTATTATTATTATTATTATTATAGAGTTTTTATTAGATTATATAATTATTAGAATAATATGAAGCATCATAGATGCTTTTATTAGATTATATAATTATTATAATATAATAGACACGTAGCGGCCAGGCGTGGCTAAGTGGTTTATCTTGGGGAAGAGCCACCGGTTTTGATCCGCTGTTTTCTGTATAATAGTAGTGAGATGACCTTCGAACGCATAAGAGGGTCACCGGAAGGAGCTGTAGCAATGGAAAAGGGTGAAGTGGCTATTGTTTTGCCCTTCAAAGCCCGTCAAGAGTCATCACCGTCCGCCCAGCATGTGTTTCCATTGGCTCATAAAGTTCACGTCTCCCGCACCACAATTATGTTTTCTTTTTTTTTTTTTTTTGAAAGTTAAAAGTCTTAGGTGAAGCTAAATAAAATTTACTTTTTTATTTAACTATTTTACCTTTAATTTGCCTTCTGCAGTTTTTTATTTTTTAAGTTTTAATAATTAAATAAAAATGTTAAATTTATTTAACGGTAAATTCGAAAAGAAGTTACGACATTATAATTAACAAAGTTCAAAAATAACACAAAATTAGTAAATTTAATTTATAATAACAACATTTTATTTAATAGAGTAGAATACCCACAAACAAGTTATAATATATATATATATAATAACTGTTTCAGTTATGTTTTTTTTTTAATACAATAGAAGCATTTATGACTTTTAAATAAGTATAGCACTCAATATCTATATATGTCATTTTATATTAATTATTGCAGCTGTGTTTGGTGCATTTATAATACTCATAATTATTAAATAAATATGTGATCTAAATACATACCCATTTGTTGAATATTGCAAAGCTTTAGTCATTAGTAACCGAAAGAAACAAATGAATAAGTAATTTAGCCCGAGAGCCCACGTGAAATCATGAGTGACTTTACTTTGCTTAACCAATTTGATTCAAATGAGTACAAAAATAAATAAATAGATAAATATTAAGAGATTACGCCATGTTATTTTTAAGAATTAGAGCAGTGTGATTTAATTGAACCATCAAATTAAAAAAAAAAAAAGTTTAATTTTGTCATTATTTTTATAAAATTAATAATAAAATATTCAAATAACTATAATTTTTTTATTTTAACTCTAAATTAAATAATTTAAAATATTTTGAAAAAAGACAAAAAAATCTTTCCAATGCCTATTAAATCACTAAATGAAAGTCAAAATAAAAAAAAAAAGTATTGATAATTTAAAATAATTAATTATTCAGTATTACCTTAGTGACTTAAATAACAACGCCATTAGGTATGTTAAATGATTATAACTTTATCATTTTAACTTTAATTTAAGTGATTTAAGATATATTAAAAAAGATGATAGAAAAACCTTTGTGACGTATCTTAAATTGCTCAAATCAAAATTGAAAAGAGAAAGTTAAAGCCAATTGAAATCACCAATTATGTAGCTAGTAATATTAAATAGTTATAATGTTTTCGTTTAAATTGAAAATATATTTAAAAGAAACAAAAGATCTTTGCAATAAATTTAAATTACTCAAATTAAAGTTGAAACAAAAAAGTTTTTCAACATTTAAAATAACTTAACATGTGATGTTAATTTGGTTGCTAAGATAATTGTATGGTGAATAGTTTCAAAATAGTCATAACTTATTTATTTTAACTCTAATTTGAATTATTTAAAATGCATTGAAAAGACCATTTTGTCTTTATTTAAACACATTTTAAAACACTGAAATGCTAGTAAAAACGAAAATGTTATGACTATTTGAAATTACTAACTTTACAATCAACTCAATTACTAAGTTAATACCACACGGTTATTTATGTTAAATAGTCACAATTTCCTCATTTTAACTTCGATTGAAAAGATTTAAGATGCATTAGAAAATATTTTTGTTATATTTTCAACACATCTTCAAACACAAGTTAAAATAAAAAAGTTATGTATAGTTAATATTGTCACTTAATTAATATTGTATAGTTAACTATTTCAAATGATCATAACATTTTTATTTTAATTCTGACTTGACTAATTTAAAATATGTTAAAAAAAAATTTTGTTTTCTCTGTGACACATCTTAAATCACTTAAATTTAGATAAAAATTAAAAAGCTATAGTGAATTGAGCAATTTTATTCCTGGTTTATATAAGAATATGAGTAAAATTGAAAATAAAAATGTATTTATTTAATGAGTTGATTAGATCATAATTTCTATTTCAATTCTTAAAAACGACATAACCTAATTTTTAAAAATCTCAAAACCATATTAAATTCATTGTTGTAATATTGAAGAGAGTATTATATATTTTAAAAATGTGTGCTCATTGAAATAAAAAGTCAAGTCCCATCAATCTGCGCTACACCTGCAATAATTCCAAACAAAATAAAACTACTAAAGTCAATTTTACAATCTTGTTAAATATATATACAGATGGAGAGGCGGATAGCTACAAAACCGGGCTCCTAGCTATCAAGAGTTGCCATTGCGCGCTAATGGAAACATCTAGGAAGACAGCAGCTTGGATTGTCATGCTTGCAATGGAATCTGAAATATCCCACAGAAGGTTCGAATCTTTGCTTGGAGGTCATCCAAAGAGTTGTCCCCTCTTTAGAAAACTTGGAAAAGAGGAAGACCCTCATGGATGATTAATTGCTGTGAGTTGTGCAGAGAGCAGATAGAGTCGATATCCCACGCCCAAGCAAGGCAAGAGATCCATGGAATTTGGCCACATCTACATCAATGATAAGCTTATGGCTTGTTAGTTACCACTGTAGACCCAATCTACGTATTAGCTTCCTCAAGAAATCACGGATGGCTTATGTGTCATCTTTTCAACTCCTACCATCTTATTGTTTCTTCAAGGTGAACGCAGCCCTACTACTTGGATAACCATGAGCCTTTACTGTGTTCCATAATATTATATTATAATGCCAGTCCCATCAAGTCAAAGTCGTCACGCGATGAGAAGCTATGGAGAGTATCATGACCATGTATATATATATATATAGGAGTAGATAAACAAGAAATGGACAGGAATAAAGTCGATTGAAGGCTTAACCTCTATCTATTTCAGTCAGGCAACAAAGAAAGAGCATCATTTCATTGTTCAATCACTAATGTTTAGCACAATCTCATCCCCACCACCAACATTCTTTCTTCATGCCTTCCTCTCCTACTTAATCTTCTCAACCCACACTCCAAAGGGGTGAAATTAATTTCACCAAGAAAAGATAATTTCTAGACAAATATTACTTCAAATTTTGCACAAGGCTTTCTCTCAATGTAGCTTCTAAAGTTAGCATTACTCTTAAATCTGAAACTGTACAAAGCTTCCCTCTGAGTAAGCCCAACAGGATAGATTCTGTAAACTTTTAGTTCATCTCCACCCTTTATGCTTTTTGGCCTTTCCTCTCTCCAAATGGGCACATGATTTGCAGATTTAAACTTTGCTAACACAGCTGATTCCAGCGCCGCCAAGGTTAGATTGTTAGACCTGCCAGTTAAGCAGAAAAATATTCAGCAAAACTTGCACTGACTGTTTTTATTTTTTAAAAGAATTGGACAATGTAATGCTAAGTTGCTAAACCAAGTGTATAGAACCTCAGTCATTTAAGAGAATCCCAGAAATTCTTATTATTGCCTTCAGTTGCAGGGACAGGGCTTACCTAAGGAATATGGACTCCATTTCAAATCTTCCCCTTTCTCTCACATACAAATGGTAGACAGTTTGAGATCCTTTGGTACACTTGCAAGGGCGCTTCTGGAATCCAGGGCCTTTTTCTTCGGTTTCATGTATCTTTGTCGCAAGGAAGATGCAAAGACGGCAGGATGAGTGGACTGCCGCCATGTCAACAAGGGCCTTAAAGGAATCAGATGGACCGTCATATTTCCACCTGCAAAAGTGAAGATCCTTCATTTATTTTTAAGTAAAGGTTGAAATAAATTGAGGTGAAAGAGAATAGGAGAGGCATGAAATCTACCTAATTGAATTATTAAATGCCTTGGGATTCTCTGCAAGATGTAGCATCTTCTTCGCAACTGAAGGTATATCATCTACTGTCTTGATATGCAAAACTGAATCATGAGATGGTGCAAAATCCATGATGTTTGGCGCACCAACCACAATTGGAACGGCACCTACATGATAATGCAATAATTCCATGATGCCAAAAATTATAAGCTTAAAGAAGTTTAACTTTCATCACATCAAAACAAAGCAAAAATTAACATAGAGACACCTCAAGGGACTTACCAATGATAAAATTTGAAAAGAAAAGAAAAGAAAAAAAAAAGGAGGTTAAAAATAAAAAGTACCGGCAACAAGTGATTGGAAGAATTTCTCTGTGACGTAATCTTCCTCATTGGAATTTTCAAATGCCAAGCTAAATTTGTAGCGCTTCAAAGTGTCTACTTTATCAACTGCACAATAAAAAAAATTTCAAAGGAATGAAATAGAAATATAATATTGCAGAGACAAAAAAAATTCAAAGTAGACCTTGCCATTGTCAAGCATGCAAATAAAATGCAATATCAGTGTTCCATCAGAAGAAGAGAGGATTCCTACTAAAAGAAATTGGGAAAGATTGTTGGCCTAGAGATTCATCCCGCCAAGAAAGCACACCCATTATCCCCCACAGTTGTAACCCATGAGCAACTCAAAAACAAGTGACCTGCATTTTCCTCCATCAGGAAACAAAAGACATGGCACGGTAGATAAAGTAATTTGGTAGACATATTTGAATGATATCCATGGTGTTGAGTTTCCCATGCGCCAGATGCCAGCCGAAAACTTCAACATGGTATATGCATTTTCTACAGATTTGCCAAGATACGAATTTGTTGCCGACTCAAAAAGTTAAATATAGACAAGGCATGACAAATGATTTGTGAGAAAATCATCTGTTTGACCAAGGAACCAATTTGATTGGTCTGGTATATTTGCTATATGTACTGCATCCAGGTCCTGAAGGAAGTTAAGCATCTCTCTTTGTTCCCTATGTGTTAAACCTCTTGAAAATTGAAAATTCCAAGAGGCACATGGGCTAGTAGTAGCAATAAAACTTGATATTGGTTTTGGCATGTAATGTAGAAAGTCTGAATGGCGAAGGAAAAAAGTGTCCGTGAAGCAGCCCCAATCCATCTGCCCTCTCAGAAGTGAAAGGTTTTCCCATCTCCACTGTAGACTCACTGTGAGTGCCAACAACATCTATGATCTATCAATGATGTTTGGTTGCCACCTTGCTGAGGAAAGACCATCTATATCTACTCCCAACCACATAGGGCCATAAGAAATCCTTGCAATGAAGCATATTCCACATCCTTTACCCACAAAGTGTCATTTTTTTTTAAACACCACCAATCAATCAATACCAAGACCCCTCTTTCAATCAGCAGTTGAACCAACTTCCACTTAACAAGACACTACAGGTTAGATTCCCCATTCATGCCCCCCATATAAAATATTTCATCATTTTCTCAATTATCCTCGCAACTCCTTCTGGGATTTTGAACAATAAAGAAAGTAGGTCAGTATCACTTCCAAAACTGCCTTGATCAAGGTCAAACTAACACCTTTTGGAAGAAAAACTGTACTTCCACCCTTTCAATCAGCGAGAGATAGTGGCAATGACAGAGTCCCAAAACATACATGAGTGAGGGTTTCCCCCCTGCAGCAAACCCAAATATTTCATTGACCTTGTCCAAACTATGCATCCACCACCTTTAGCAAAATCAAGTATCTTCTCATCAACTATGTTAACCTCGGCAAATCGGCATTTTTTACCATTTTCACTTTAAGACTTGAGAACTCCTCCCAAAATACAAGAGCTTATTCATTGCATCATCACATTTTCTACTCCCCCACTCAACAGAAATAATGTTTCATCTGTGTATACTGTTATAAAAGAACCTCCACAATGCCCCTTCCAATCTTGAAGCCTTAAATCAAATCGAAGTTTGTGCCCTAGTCAAAGTCTTGCCAAAAACTATCTCCAACCAAAGTAAAGAGAAATGGAAATATCGAGTCCTTTTGTCATAAACCATTGATGGCTGCAAATTTTCCTCAGAGCCCTCCATTAATGACCACATAATATGTGACAAAGCATGGAAATCCATTTTGCATTGTATCCATCACAAAATTCAAGAAACCCCAGTCTACTGTGTCGTACACCTCAACAAAGTCAACCTTAAAAACCACCCCTACCTTGCCGCCAATGTTGTAGTTTTCAATTGCTGCATTGGCCACCAATATCGAATCCAAGACCTGTTAAACTTGAATAAAAGTCAATTGTGCTCCATCCATTGTTTTACGTAATCCTTTTTAAGTTCCAAGGAGAGCACCTTGGAGATGACTTTGTATAAGCTTGTTACCAAGCTTACTGGCCTAAATTGCTTTAAGCTTCTAGCATCTCCATCTTTGGGATTATGCAAATGTAAGTCTCTCTCACCAAGTTATTAATCACCCCACGTGATAAAGTAAAAAACTCTTGTACAGCATTCATTGCATCACCCACACAACCTCTTGTGTGTTTTGGAAAAAGGCCTTCATAAAACCATCTCCTCCTCATGACAACTAAAAATTACCTCATTCGTCTCTTCTACTTGAAATAGACACTCTAGAAAGTACGTGTTCTCATTAGAAATGTTACCTCATTCCAAACCCTTGATATCCCAATAATAGTCCCTCTCCAAGCTATACATCTTTCTGAAGTATTTAACAATAGCCTCAACCACCCTATCTTCCCTAATGATGCGCTCCCCATCCTCCCCATCTATGGGAAACCCAAAGAAGTGCTCTTTCTAGGAACTGGTCATTCAAATAGTCAAGAAGAGAGTGGAAGGCTGGAAAAAAAGCTATCTGTCAAGGGGAGGTAGGCTACTTCTTGAAACAGTATTAGAAGCAATCCCAACCTACTATCTCTCCATTTTCCAAATGTCAATCCGGGGTGGCCTTAAAGATTGAACAAATCATAAGTAGGTTGCTTTGGAAGAATAAAGATAAGGACAAGGGTCAACATCTAGTTAGGAGGGAGAAAGTGTGCAGAGACATACAACATGGGGGACTAGGAATTAGAAATATTCTCGTGAGGAATGTGGCTTTAAGAGGTATTAAAAAAAAAAGAAAAAAGGGCTTTGGAGAACGAGGATAAACTCAGAGATGATGTGAGCAAAAGTAGTTAGATCCATGAGTCTCAAACCACTGGTAAGAAGACAAATATCAGCAACAAGGCTACTTTAAGATCCCCTTGAAAAGCAATATATAGGATATATCTGAAATTTAAACCTCACATTGGATGCAAGGTGGGAAACGGTAAAGAGATTAAATTTTGAAAGTAAACATGGTGTGGAACCACAAGTTTTAAAGAGCAATTTTCAAAGTTATACAGGATGTCAGAGAAACACCATAAGCCTATTGCAGATTTTATGGTTTACGGCAGCAATGAAGGCATAGCTAACTGGGCGTGTAGCCTTCACCTAAACAGGAACATAAGTGAAAATAATATGACAGAGGCAACAAAAATGCTACACATGTTGGATGGTTTTCAACCTTCGAAAGAGGAAGATAGCCCCATTTGGACTAGCGACTCTCGGCACATGTTCTCCACTAAATTTTTTATGCTTAAACTAGTTTCCAACTCTCACCAACCCCCATTTTCTAATGCAGCTTTCATCTGGTCTACTATAGCTCCCACAAAAGCCAAAATTTTGACATAGCTTATATGCATAAAGAAGATCAGTTGCACAAATGTCATTAAGAAGAAATACCCTAATCACATTCTATGCCCTTCATTTGTAGTATGTGCAGGGAGGCCAGCGAAGAGGTGCCATATGTTTTTGTACAACACAAAATCATAGTAGCAGTTTGGCGGATGTGGCAGGCAAAAGTACATATCATAATTCCCCCACCTACGAAGCACCTCTTCAAGGTGCTAGATAGGATCCTACCAAACTCATTCAAAGAGCGTTGGATGACAATTTTGTTTGCTATCTAATAAAGCATATGGGAGGAAAAGAACACAAGGATTTTCAAAGAAAAGTAAAGGCCAGTGGATCTCATACGGGAAAGATCTCTAATTTTGTTCTCCACCGGGGTGTCTAATTCTAAGTTAGCTAAAGGATACAAGTTTGTTCTATGGTTTTGTACTTGGCACAGTATATTGCAAACTTTGTAATGCACCCTGTCTAAATATCTCATCTAATAGGGTTTGTTCTCATTATTAGTATATTATTTCTATAGTTTCTTTTCCAAAAAAAGAGTCTATGAAGATCTATATGGAGAATGACTATATAACTGGCACCATGGTATGGAAACAAGCTCACAAACTTTATATCTACTTTATTTGGCAATGCTAAACATCCTGGGTGTATTTGGTTGCTAAGAAAATTTTCCTTGAGAAAATATTATTTTCTTAGGAAAATTTTCTCAAAAAAATGTTGATGAGAAGATTTTTTCATAATTGTTTGGTTGAACATAAGAAAATTTACTAAAAGTTAGTTATAAGTAGTTATTTTTTATATTAATTTATAAAAAAAAATTTCACGAGAAAATTTTATTTTCTTGCCCTTTATGAGAAAAGTTGAGGGCTGAGAAAATATTTCCAAATTTTTTCTCACTATTTTTATAAACCAAACATGAGAAAATCAAAATTTTCTCGAAAAAATTTTAATTTTCTCACCAACCAAATGCAACCCCAGTTC
>JAJIYU010009675.1:0-16773 GCA_030144865.1 Tinospora cordifolia | reverse complement strand
CAACTTATTGCGAGCTAGATTATAGGAAATTATAAATTAGGAAGGAGGCTATTAAGACTAGCTATTAATTTCGTTTATCTTTAAAAGATGTGTAGGTCTACGTTTATGCTTTATAATTTGTTGTTATATTAGTGTTAATAATAATTTAAACAAATTAATCAAATTTCAATCAGTTAATAGTGTATGGGTTGGGTTGGACCGTCGTTATCATCTCTTCGCTTGTAGATTACACATGAAGATCATCCTAGGATGTAGTAGTCTTTGTAGAGTCACGTTCGCTTTGAAAATTGAGATCCTCTTTCACACGTTACCTTCTAACTTTCTTCCTTCTTTTTTTTTTTTTTTTTTCTTCTAAAATTACTCTAACCAAGTTTCTGTGCTCTTCTGGGAAATTGCTTGTCCAGCAAAAAAAAAAAAAAAATTAATATGAAATATACGATTAGAGCAAATAAATACTTGGAAAAAGGATGTAAATTTATCTCTTCATAGTTAAAATAAATAAATAAATAAAACAAAATAGAGAGTGTGTATTGTATGGAAGATAGACTATAAATGGTATTTTAGACACTAAAACACAATTTTCTTAGTTGTTATAGCAGTGAACGTATATTACATAATATTTTTAAATATTTAAAACATATTTTTCTTAAAATGTTTAAAAAAATATATGTTGAAGAATGAAAGAACAAAGACATTAAATCTACCAAGCAAGCAAAAGGTGGATTAGATTTATGAAACTCTTTTAAAAAAAATTAAATTAATTAAATTCTGCTATTATTGTAACAATGACAATTTATTGGGAATATTTTATTTTAAATATTATATGTCAAATAGATATGACTTTCCAAAGTTGTCAGTATTGCAATAATATTAATTAATTAATAATACGTAAAATTTAAACCAAAAAACTTAACTACATTCAACCAACCTAAGATTTTGCTCTTTTTTTTTTCTTTTTTTTTTTCTTTTTTTTTTTTGTGGTTTTTGGCTTCATATTTCTGTAATCCATTTGTTGACTTGAAGATTAAGAGGTGATGATAGACAAGTATATGTGACATGTGGGTACTAGATGAAATGATGAGTCTTCTTAAAGTGGGGAGGTTTTTCAATTCATTTCACTTGAGGAGCGCTTTGACCTGAATCCATCTTTATCCCAACCCTTTCCACCTTGCTTCAGGCCCTGTTGCTATCCCTGGTCTCTTTTCAAGGAACAAAATCTTCCAATTTTCGTATTAAATAATAAATAAAAGTTTGACATCGATATGATGATGATAATATATGTGAAAAAAAAAGGGGGGCTGAACATTCAATTGTTAAAAAGATTTTCATATTACTCATTTAAATCTAAAGTCAACATTAATTGATCACTACTCTTGTACAAAATTTGCAAATAAATAAATAAATAAAATTAAGAAGCAAATTTTATCTTTTTTTTATAACAATTATTACTCATTAGATAATACAGAGGACTCACATTTTAAACTCAACAGGTTTGATTTTTACTCCCGCTTAATCATCTGAAAACCACCCAACCCAAACTCTAAAATAACTTTTTTAAGAGATTTAGTTGCATGTATGCAGCTACAACCATTCACTAAGTCCACATAATATTTGCAAAAAATGAAAAATCAGGGTGGGTCTGAGGAAAAAAAAAAATCAAGTCCACTTCAAAAATTAAGCTGCATCTAAGCACCAGCTCCAAAAATTAACTACACAATCTTTACTTATAAAAGGGTATATTTTACACTTTTCTATTTTAATCTGTTTGACGTTATCTTAATTAAATCTTTCTTATTTCTCGTAGTTCTTATTGAATTATTTTCATGTTATATTATTTATCGTCTTTGTTCTTCGTCACTATTAGCATAATTTTTTTTTTTATTTAAGAATATATATTTTACTATTATATAATTTTGAAATATAATAAAAGAATGAATAAGATTAGACTACCCAAGTAAGAACAAAGAGACTTCGCCTACCTCCCATTTCTCCTGTAATTGATCATTCAGAATCAATTAATTGGACATATTATCCCTTGACGGTCCTACATTATTTCCATCACAAAGATCTCAATTCCAATCCAATAGGCAAATGAAACATGGCTAGACGTTGAAAACAAGATTTTCCCTAAATTATCATAGGAGCGTTGAATAATTAGAAAGAAAGGTGACTTAAAGGTGATGCAACCGACAGTTATGTACCACCTGCTCACCAAACCCATAAAACAATCCATAAATTCTTATCTTTTCTCAAAACTAAATAGATAAAAGAAGACTGACCAAACATTTCTAAACTATTTCTCCTAATTCTTTCCCTTACAAATAAAGAAAAGTGTTCTTTCTCCAGCATGCAAAAAAGTAAAAAAAACAAAACTATAGTAATTAATTTACATAATCTCTACCCAAACCCCTTGTGCCCCTTGTCCTCGTCACCTTACAGAGAAACCTTAACTTCTTAACCTTGCTGTTAACATTCATTGAGCTTGTATAAATACTTGAAAAATAAAATAAAAAGAGATTTGGAAGAGATAAAAAAGGATCACTTTTTTAGGAAGTTCAATGCATTTGGAAATGAAATGACATGTAGAGCGTATACATAAGTTGGTATGGGAAATAGCTTAGTATTTGTTAACAGTTGCTCTTCGTATCAAGAAAAACCAACGTACTTGCATTCAGTTGTTTTATGCATTTTGGGTCCTACCCATCTGACTCAAGCATGTGCTCGAGATCGTTTTAATACCCTTTTAATGATCTCACTACCAATGCTGTTTGTCTTATTTAGGTTTAAAATGTGACTTATATCTACTTCTATTATTTTCCTTTCTATTAAACTCAGTGTCTTCATTGCATAAACGAAAAGCATGAACAATATTGCTGATGATGAGTAGGCCATCCATTTTTTTTTTTTTTTCTCTTTTTATCTAGAGTCTAGACTTCTATGGAGTGCCATTCATGTGCAATTAAATAAGAGAAAATCTCCAAACCAATGAAATATAGCCTACTTCACACGCAATCCTAATAATATGCCTAATTGAAGTTTAAGCCCCTTGGGAACTGTCATGGAAACTTGGCCTAGCGTGGTTCGCAAAGTACATTTTCTGATTACTAAGGTTCACTGCTATTGATTGGAATTTAGTAGTACCAAACACAACTCCCTCTCAATCTCAATATAAGTCCACTACCACAGGTTTAGTTTTCTGCCTAATTTGATGTAACTTCTCAAAATCAGAACCAACCGTCACAAGCTCCAAAGGGCGATAATTTGAAGGTTCTTGGAACAATGGTGGCCCCACCCACAAAAGACAGATGAAGCCTAGGTCTGAAAGGAATTCCTGTTTCGTCAGCATCCTTTCCAGGACAAAGACCAATCACCACCCATGTTCGAAAAAATGGTGTTTACAAGTCATAGATCTCAAGAAAAACGAAGCATAGCCTCAATTCTAATATCTAAAATATTATTTTATTTTATTTTCTAAGATATGAAGTGGTCCATTGTGATAATGAAACAACAACGAGAATGATTATCATTTTTGTCTTGGGGTCATCTGTTTTTTATTCCAACTGAATCGCCCCCCAAAAAAAAAAATAATGATAATAATGTCACAGGGTTTGTTTCTTTTCTTTTTACTGCCTCTTATACCCTTCTCTTGTACAAGAAATAAACAGTACAAATACAAAGAAAGAAATACCTTGTGAGCTATATATGACGAGCCAAAAATTGCAATTGAGCAGTGACAGGGATGGTAGGCATCATCTCCTGAGAAGGGCTCCCCTTACTTATTACACAAACAGAGACTCCAGATTCACTTGTTTCAATGGCTAGAAGATCAATTTCGAAAGACCATCAAAAATGTCTCCATGAAGGGAGCCACAAAACATAGATACGGGGTGTCATAACTGATGGGAACGAGGCAAGACAATCTCGGAAGAATCTTGAATCTATTCTCGCAGTTCGTGGGTGGAAAGAATCAATCAATTTTTGGGGGGTTTGTTGGCAATTGAGCCACCATAACGTTGCATGGCAACAATGGGCTCGTTGCAGCGAGTGCAACGGAAAGATGTAGAAGCAGCACATCTTGTCCTGAGGCAGTAATAACAGTACCTGTGTTAAGAAAATAAATAAATAAATAAAATTATAGTTAGTTTACAACATATTTTTTTATCATGGAATTCCACACGTAGCAAAGATCAAATAGTGAGATGCTACATACGTGCTATGATAACACAAGACTCAACTAATAAAGAGCTATATAAAAATGATCGTTTTTAGTTTGCACTTTGACATTGTAGGAGTAACAACTCTACATACACCTAAAATTGCACATTCATACCAAATCCAAATCCATGCAACACAAGATGCACTGAACAACTTGTTTAAATACTCTGCCTAAAGAGAAATAATAACAAGGGTTCGGATCCCCAAGAGAAAAAGCCCACTCCAAATTACACAAGAAGATAAAGCCCATACACAAGATTGGCTACTTTACGAGCAATTGATGGTTAAAAGGGTTAAACAGATGAAATGGGTTTTTCTAAAGCCAGAGCCATTGGATTATGATATGTTGTAGAAGCATCCACCATAACACAAGTTGCATCATTAACCAGACAAGTAACTAATATTTTCTCTCTCCTCTGCACCATAAGAATGCAAGTTTGGATAATTAAGAGCCTTGCACGCTTATTTCTCGTTCACATTGTGGTTTTTTTGTTTTTTTTTTTTTTTTGCTTTCTTTGTCACAAATTGACAAATTCACAAGAAAAAGCAAATTGATCTGAACAAAACAGATTCTACAACAATAGAACCAGGTAATATTGAGAAGGTTTGGCCAAGTGTCTTTTTCCTAATTTTCATAGTAAACATAATGTTTTACACCCATTATTTTGGGTGCACTTTGAGAAAGAACCTGGTAAATTTCCAGAATTTAAAGGCAGATTGCATAGAAACAATTTTACGTTTAATGATATACAACATCACCATTCAAAACCAGGAATGCATTGTGATTTACCTGTGTTGACAAGGGAGTGCAAGAAATGGAATAGTTGGATTTGCCAGGCAAATAGGGCAAGCATTTTCCTCAGCAGCAGAATCAGAAGATTTATCCTTCAAAAATGGAAGAAATTTTCCGACTGATGACGAATTAAGAAGTGGAAGAAGCAAAAGCAGCATTTCCTGCAAAATGATGCTAGAATAGGCTAAAAAATGATTCTTTTGCAATAATAGAGGAATTTACTTGCAAAGGTAAACACATTTATGAGATGCTATACTGTACAATGGAGTTATATCTCTTAAGTGTTCCTGTTTTTTTTTTTTAATTTTCAAAGAAACCCCTTTTCCCTTTTTTGAATTGCCTAAACCATCTGTAACTCCATATTTCAAAACCTTCGTCAATAGAAAGATAACAATAAAACTTCTTGGGTTGTAGATCACACCCCAGATTTCTTTTTCTTTTTAAACGAAGAAGAAAAGAAGAGTGTGAGGAGGATGTTTGGGTTGAAGTAGTTCATGTAATCGAGAAAAAGAAGGGAGGGGGTTTTCATTTAGCTGCTCTTTTGTCTTTTCCTTTGAGGTGTCTATTCGATAAATTCATTTATCCAAAACTAGGTAAATAACGTCCATCTCATATAGAAAGGAGAAACGATTTACCGAGAATTCATTCCACACCAGCTGGCGATTCATGTACTCAAAGCTAACAGCTCGATTCATGTTGGGGCTTCCATATACTAGTCTAGCTCTGAGTACTCTCTCTATAAGATTCCTGTACCTGAAGCCACAAACAACAACAAACGCAATGAAAGTATTAGAATAGATATCACAAGGTGGGTTTTAAATCAACCAGTAAACTTACTGTACTTCTGGTTTGCATTCCTTTTTTTTTTCCATTCTAATGCAAAATTCTCTAAATTGGTCAAAAATCCTTAACAACGACCACTGATGCCAACTCTGGCTTGTACGTGCTTCCTTCAATTCAATATTATATGCATACATTGCATAGTCTTGAAATTATAAAAATAAATCATGAACACCTCACATTTTGCCAATTCCTCTTTAACAAAGAAATATAATTTAGAAGGAAAAGATACATATAGACAGGCATCTCATTTATCCACAAGGACTAAGTGATCAATTCTCACTTATGCACTGCTCAACCTTCAGGTGCCGGTAAGATGTGCAATGAATTAACAGAACACATAAGCTCCTTGGCCATCAGAATTTTAAAAACAGAATATTATTTCATCTCCGCAATTGCTGGAAAACCAATTCCACGTATAATTTTTTGACAAGTATGACTAGTAATTTCTCTATATTCACTTACTATAGAGTATATCTTTCTTTTTTGTTTTTTTTCTAATGAGCTGACATGCTTAATCATTTCAAATGTTGGGTATGTCACTACAAAAGACAATCAATGCAAAATGCAAAATAATTTTCAAATTCTAATCTTCATAACAGCAAAATCCACTGTGTCCATATCAAAAATATAATTGACATTAGCTTTCCTATCATTATAGCTAACAAAAGTTTGACGCTCGAAAGCATACCTCCCCGTGTAAAGAAATATCAGCAAGTTGCTCAAGGAAGCAGCTTTATAGAAGCCCTCCACACGATGTATTAAACCCCATGCTCGACGGCCCATGGACCTCTGTAAACATGTGAAGACAATCAGTATCTTTCCTCACAGCTTCACAAGGTACATTTGGTTTAAGAAAAAAAGCAAACCTGATCAGAGTCCCCCCATCTTCGAAAGGCAGAAAAAGATTGTAAGCGGGCCCATATATACTGGCCACCAACAGTGGCCAGGCAGTACCAGATCTTCTGAGAAACTGTAAGCCCAGGTCCTTCCAGCCCCGTTCTTACTGATCAGATGATGAAAAATATAATATAATATAATAAATACATATAATATTAAGTTTTATTATTCTCACTGTTGGGAAAAATTACACTGAAATAGTCAAAAGCCAATGGGATAGGTTCTGAAATGCAAAACAAAAATATGTCCAAACTTGTGCATTACCACAACAGTGTCACTACATGTCAAATACATTTTTTATGCATTGCGACAGTTTACATATTATGTAACAGGCTCTTAAGAGGTTAGTATGTCTGGCGTTTCATTGCATTTTAGGCAACTCAAAGCAAAAACCATATCGTTTCTCAATTACATTTCTAATACTGTCATGAACATTAATAGGAAGAACCTATAATGTCACTGAGATAGTAGGAGACAAGTTCTGACCTTGATGTGCATAAGAGGAGGGGGGGGAACCCATATTATGTAAACAAAAATTCAAAGCAAATATGTTTATAACTGCATGCAGATCACTCTCTGTAGTTGACACAGTGTTGTTAATGCGGTAAGGCGATTTAAGAGGATAAGCCTCCATAAAGCGAGGCGGGGCCTGGGCAGTCCTTAAAATAATTATTTAACGGTTTCTGAAAAATTATTTATTTATTTATTCATCCCTCACTCAATATGTATATATATATATACAAATATTTTCTTGAAGAATTGTTTAATACTTTTTTATAATTTTATTTATTTATAATTTATATTTAATTAATTAATGATATATAAATTATAAAATTATAAATAGTGACATATTAGATATTACATTATAATAAACTCATGATCATCACAAGTTCACATACTTCATATTCATAACATTCCAAAAAGAATAATAATTGCTCTCTCTCTCTCTCTCTCAGAGAGACATAGAGAGAGGAGAGATATGTAGAGAGAGAATGAGAGGCGCAGAAAGAGAGACAAAAGAGAAAAGTAGATAGAGAGAGTGAAGAGGCAGGCAGGTAGAGAGTGAAAAAAGAGACACAGGCAGAGAGTGGGAAGAGAGACGCAAAAAGATAGAGAGGAAGGGAGCGGAGAAAGAGGGAGGGATGCAAAAAGAGAGAGAGGGAGAGATGCAAAAAGAGAGGGAGAGGGAAAGGGAGAGAGCCGAGAGAAAGGGAGAGATGCACAGTAAAATGGAGAAAGTCGTCGGAGTTGCTCACTAAAGAAAACATCGGAGTTGCTCGCCGGAGTGTCGGAGATGATCATTAGAGTCTCGGAGCTGGTTCAAATAGTTGGACTTGAAGAGGTTTGAGCACGACGTTATTAGACTTAGGTTAAAATTAAAAAATTAATTAATTAATTACAAGCCCTCCTTTTTAAAAAAAATTTATAGAAAAGCCCCTCCAATGCCTAGGTAGTGGCCTAGGCGTTGAGGAGGCCTGAAAGCCTAGGCGGTGCCTAAGCGATGCCTTGATAACACTGGCTTGTCATGCATTCTATTTCTTCTTAGAGCAAAATTGAACATAGAACTATAGGTGTCTTGTTTAAGAAATAAGAAAAGAACAAATGAGCAAGATGCACAAAGGCAAAGGGCTGAATTAAGTCAAACCATTTTTGGAACATGATGCTATCTCCATCCAGCAAATGGATTGAAAAAATATTTAGTGGAGAGGCCAAATTGGTCTCTCAGCTTTGGGAAAAAGTTCGGCAAAAAGCAAGTATGTGGATGGTTGTTTTGCCTGTGGGTAAGGGGTACTTGGTAGCAGATTGCATTTTCAATTGGACTAGTTATACGTACATGAGGAGAGGTTTTTCTTGAAGGAGACACAGGATCAGAAGTGTTGGGTTTTGGGTATGAAAAAAAACAATCTCATGTAGCCAACCCTAAGCAATTGAAAAATAAATAAATAAATAAATAAAGGGTTTAGTTAAGAGTAGCATACAGTCTTCTCAGTTTCTAGAGTTTTCCTTGATTCCCCAGGCAAATAATTGTTATAGTGACAGATTGCAAGCTTAAGGTTCATATAACTGCAAAAGACTAAAAGTTTTCATTAATGCAACACACCCAGCCAATTAGGTATGGTCATCCTATTGATTAACCTGATTAACCTAACCAACCCGAACCTTACGCATTGGGTTGTGTTAAATTAGGAATTTGCAAAACAAGCAAGTTTGGATTGGGTCAAGATTTTGCAAATCAACTCAAACTCATCACCAATATCAAGTTATTGGGTTGGGTAAGGTTGGCTTTAGTAGTCATGTTGGATTGTGTTGGTTTAAAACCCAAATTGATAGCGTTGGGTTGGTATTTGACCTCAACTCGGCCCAACCAAACCCATAAACATCTCTAGAGTCTGGACATCAATCATAGGCAATAAATGAAGCTATTGATTTGTTCAGCTTGAGTAAGATACCCAAATTGGATAATAACTGCATTTAAGAATCTTCCTACCTCTCTTCCTCCCTACCCCCCTTCTTGGGTAGTACTCCTGTTGCATTGGGATGGTTTAAGATCTTTAAACACCAAATGGATTGGGTTCGGTTGGGTTGGTATTTGATTTCAACCCATAAGACCACCACGTCAGTACATCAATCCTAAGCCAGTAATGAAGCCATTGATTTTTGAGCTTGAGTAAGAATCTCCCTTCCTCCCGCCCTCCCTTTTGGATAATAATAGAGTATTGCATGGACATTAATTGACTTTGTAATTCAAATAGTGATCTCCGACATGGGTAGCTAAATTACCTAGTTTCACACCAAGTAGAATTCTTTAAAAATATCAGTTAACGCAAATTTGATGCATAAAGTTTGATACGCTTTTCAAATACAAGTTGTCAAACTATCATTAGACTACAAAAAAGCAGTATATTTTTAAATATGTTGAAGTGATTTTAAAATAAACGTAAAACTAACCTATATAGATTAGTATCATTAAGGCAGAAAGACAGACCTAGCCAGTAAGCCTATATAGAGGCAAGATCTATATAAGGCCTAGATAGGTCCAAGGTAGATCATACAATAATTATTCAGAGGTCTCTAAATAATATTTATTTATTTGTTGGTCCCTCACACACATACACATATACAAATATCCATACATACATATTTGTGTGTGTGTGTGTTTTTGTAAAGCAGATAATATATTAAAATACATAATTTATTATTTATTTTAATATAATATTTAATTTATATTAATTCAGAGTTTAAAGAAATTTTTTTTGGATACTTTAAAAAAATACAAACACCCCTCCCCCCATAGCAAAAAAAAAAAATTCTGATTTTGTTAGTTATGATAAGAAAAAAAATATACAGTGTGGCCCCTAAGTGATCAATCGTGGGCCTTGCCCCAAAGACAAGCCTAATGAATTCTTATTATTAAAAAATCCATTTAGTTAAAAACTTCTCTATGTAAGCATACATGAGCGCCATGTGAATCATGAAAGCAACAACTCATTTCGTTAGCATATGAAGTAATTAGCTAAAAACTTGACATGCCAAAACAAAATACCATAAAAGTACAATTCAAATAGAAATTTTCATAAGTGAAATCATAGTGATAAGGTCCCCTTAACAAACATTTCCTACCATGCATCACAAGTATTGTACTTTTCCCAAATACAAATTTTATTTCTTTGTTGAGTCAATGAAGGTGCAATATTCACAATCTCAATGGATCTTAACATAATAGAATTTATAAACAGAAAATAAATCATTTCACTTATTCAAAATAATTAAACAACTTTTTACAAAGATCAATAAATTAGAAGGCTACTCAATTCAAGAATGAGCCAAACGCCCCCAGTCTTCCATATGATTCTTATGCAAGAATGTTCACCACTATTTTCCATGCAAGGTAAAAATTCATTATCAACAGAAAAATGATATATATACCTAGGAAATTTAAACGGCGAATCAGTGTCTCTCTCCTTACTATTGCATGTTGTGTAATCAGGATTATGAAACAATGGATCACTTCTTTTTTAGATGTATGTTGCATAAGTTTAGAAGATATGGAAGAGAATACCACCTAGTAAAATTTTGACCCATATTTTGGCAGAAGCATGCTTCTCATAAGAAAATATTTCTTGGATGGTGGGTGACAACACTTATATCCCTTTAGGGTGGATGAATACCCAACAAAGGTTCACTTGAGGGTTATGGGATCTAAATTCCACTACTGGGATAGTGAACAAGAACAAATGACAGATCCAAATATCCTAGCTTGAAGATTTAGGAAGATTTTAAGCTTAGGATAAAACCTACAAACCTTTCCTAATAGTATTGTGAAAATAAAGGATGCAAAACGGAATATGATTAATAAAGTGTGATGTGTAAGGACAGCTTCAACCCAATAGGAATTAGGTACATTAGGTTGGAATAGAGACGTGCAGGTTGTATCAAGTATGTGGTCATCTTTCCTTATTGCGACATCATTTTGTTATTGAGTGTGAACACAAAGATGATTCATTAATAACATCTCATTTTAAAAGTAAGGTGAACACACATAGATGATTCATTAATAACCCCTCAATTTAAAAGTGGTCAAAGCATGACTGAAATAATCTTAGGCATTATCAAATCGGAACTTCCTGATTTTGGCGCCAAGTTGGGTTTAAATCATCTTATGGAAAGTTGGAAGAGCTATATTCATGATATTCAAGTACAATCATCAATAACACGCACAAAACATGAAGCACTAGAGAAATTAAGCATTGGAGATGGGCCTCAAATATCACTATGAATGAGATGAAAAGTATCTATCCTTATTTCATTACTAATCAGAAAATTGTTTTAGTTGTATTTGGTTGACTCACACACATCAGAATTCAAATGTTCAATGTCTACAAACTTAAATAGGGAAGGGATTATGAGTTTAAGGCAAAAAGGAAAGATGACCAACACAACGGTGATAAAGTCAAAGTTTTTTTTTATCAAAAACAAAGTCCTGCGAAAATTGGGGTTTACTTGGGATTGGATGAACTACTATCTCTAATGTAGCATGTCCTGTTCCTCTGCATGTTCAGTTACATTCCCCAAATCCTAGTCTTGAAATATACAATAGGTATGATAAAAAAAAGTCATGTTGCTGTTCAGATCATGCGTCAGTTTCTGAATAAAAACATGGTCAATAGATAATTTGGGAACATGAACATTTCCGAGTGTACAAGTGGAAGTTATGAAACCATATCCTATAACAGTAACCATGGTTAATGAGTCATTAGTTATGGTTATTTTCTAATTACAAGGACAAAGTTGAATGCATGGAATATAGTGGAAGAATTAGTCACGTGATCGACAGCACTAGAATCAATAGCCCAAGAGTTAACAAAAGACTCATCTGAGACGTTGAATACAATAAAAATTGGAAACTTACCTGAACGTGCCAATGAACAAGTACCTAAGGCATGTCTAGTGTGCTGACTTGTAATTTCGATCTTTCGACATCATCTTGCCAATTCCAACTGATACTGAGGGACACACAACTGTTTGTTTAGTGGACAAATGTGCTTGTCCACAAGTTTTCAAAATTGTTTGCTTCTGTATCCTTATTCTAAACTGCTAGAGGATAGCTTCACATGAAGTTTCCAGCAGTTTCCTGAGATATCTCTAGCTCTCTCACAATAAGCACACCAAGCCGTCTATGGTTCTCTGTTTGAGATTTTTGATGTTTCAACTCTGGTCTTTTGATCACTCCCCCAATTAGCAGTCAGAGCAACACCTTCCATCTTCTTGAGTGTAAGCACAGCACCTCTTATACTCTACTTTGGTTCAAATAATTGAGGTAGTCTCATTAAAAGCAAGCAACCAAATAATAGGATATTCTCATTCAAATTGAGAAGCCATTTGTTCAAGATCTGAGCTCTCACTTAATCAAACTCTGGATTGAGTCCAGCCAAAAAATCGTAGACCCAATCCTTCTCAATGTAAGTTTTAAGGATGACAGCATTCTAGATATTTGGTCCTAATGCACCTATAATGGTCAAGTCCCTACCCAATATTTTTCAAAATATTAACATATATATGACTATCATAGCACCATATTTTATTGCTCTGAATTTCACCCCGATCTCATACACTTGGATTGCATCTTGAGCCTTAGAATATGTTTGACAAATGTCATTCTTATCTTTGGCAATGGTTAGAAAATATCTTGTATCAATGAATTTCACAGCCATGTCATTATTGATGCATATTTGTTATCACATGCTGGAAATTGAGTATCTCCATGTTTTAATCTAATACCCTACAGATGATTTAGTTTCTTCTTTCCCTTTAAAAGAGGCATGCACCAACTGAGAACATTTCATGAAATTCTTTCCAAAAAGTTTGTACAGAGGTTAAATGTTTGGGAGTTTCTCTTTCACCATTTTTTTCAACTACTTCGATCTATGCAATTTTCAAAGAAATTGACATCTTTTGTTTTTAACTTTTCCCTTTTTAAGACTCTTTTTTTAGCCTCCTTGTTTTTTGAGCCTTCTTTGCTTCTCCCTTACAAGCACACTTAAGTTTATCTAGACTCTTCACCCTAAGCAAGTGTACTTGTGCCTGATGCTACATGACATGTTATGGGATAAGTCTCAAACACATTCAGATTTTAAAATATAAATAAGTATATTGTACAATTAAATGAAAAGAAGAGATAGCATTATAAATGATAATGTCTAATAAATGAAATAACTTAAATGGAAGGGCAATACAAAAAATAAACGAGTGAAAAGAAGGAAAAGAAATGAAAGAAAAACATGTGATACAGTCTTGACTTAACATCTGAAAATTTGAGAATGAGTAAGCCAGACCTCTAGACATGTATATGTGTCCAACACCTAGACTACAATCCCTCTCATATAGTATATATAACTAGGTTTCAAAAAAAGTAAAGAAATAAAAAGGTGCGAAAGAAGGAGAACACGACCACACACTAGCAATAACAACCATGACAATGGAGAGTACCAATGTCAACAATAGCATTGTGTGCAGTGATGAAGATAGTAGTAGCCAGTGTCGGTGTGCACCTCAAGCAAAGACATGTTCCTTGCACTTGGACGTACTCCAAGCGCATGCACATTAGTGAAGCATGCACCATTTTGTGTTGTGTGTGCAGCATTTTGTGCTTTGGCATGTTGTATTTAATTTTAGTTATTTAATTAATCAATTTGCTATTTTAGTTAATAATAATATTACTAAACTTATTAAAATATGAATTATTTAATAATATTATTATAATAACCTAAATTTGCTTGGCATAATTTAAAGACAAAAGCAAAACCTTCTTTTATACTTTTTTGTTGTTAGAACCACAACAACGAGAAGGAAGCTAAGGGTAAGGACCAAGTATTGTTATTGCTTATTCCACCGTCCCAAGAAAACGAAGGGGAGAAGGATGAGGGAAGAAGAAAGTAACAATTGCAACTATGAGAAATTCAACTCATCATTAGAATAATAAGTTGTGAGGAACATTCAACCAAGGATTGGCGATGGTCTTCACTTACGCTTTTGGGAAGATCCATGGTTAGATACTGATCAGCCAACTATTCTATGCAGATACACAAGGAGAAACAATAACGTGTTGGGACACATGACAAGGGAAGAAGATGCCGCTTGTGGAGCTTATGCTGATGATGATCTAGCCAGTTGTGAAGCTGATGCTAATTATGACTGGCGTAGAGAACTATGGACATTATGATGAGATCCAACTAATACTTAGAAGAGGGTACTTAATGGAAGGACGTGGAGGAGGCGCCAGATTCCAAATTGATCACTATCCAAGTAAACTATGGCACCACTCATAACTTTGTAGTGAGGAGCTAGAGGATGAATTGGTCTGCCCTTGACCAGCACAATTATCTATGGCATCGTCATGGGCACAGGTATAGCAGCTTGAAGTAAGGGTATCAACAAAGTTGGTGTCCTCTAGTTGCTAGGTCTAATAGTCGTTTCTACTTTCTTGTCCCTCCAATTGAGAAACACCAATGAAATCTGGTTGATTACGGAAAGGCATCAAATAAGTTTATTGGTGTTCCCTAATAATGCATGTCACAGTTAGTGTTTTGGTCTACACCCTCCATGGCAATCCCAATTGGTGAAAAGCAAGAGTTTCCCCAAAAACCTTGCTTCGTGGTGTTCAGTAACATGGGTAGGGCTTTTTGATGGAGTTAAGTTCCTCACGGGTTCAAGGGATTTCACAACTCGAGACCGAGGACTCATCCAAACATGACAAGTTGCGAGCAAAATACCATATTTCCTCACTCCCCCCAGCACGTCACATTGACCACGCCATATGTTTACAAAACTAGGCAACAGCCATCAACATTCAACCATATTGACACCCATAGATTGAAAAGAATGAGAGTGAGAGATTGGTTAAAGAAATGTGTGCAACTGACATAATCCAACCAAGTATGAGCCCTTCTTCACGCCCAATCCTCTTGGTTGAAAAGAAAGATTGGCACTTGGTGCTTTTGTGTCGACTATTGTGTTCTCAACAAGGTGACAATCCCAAATCGCTTTTGCACTCCCATTACAAATAAAGTACTGGATGAGTTGCATAAGGTGACAATCCTTTCCAAGTTGGACTTAAAATCAAAATACCACCATATTCAAATCAAGGAAGGGAACATTCAAAAGACGGCTTGCCGAACACATGAAGGACACTATGAATTTTTAATGATGCCTTTTGTTTCTCAAAAATGCTCCGACAACATTCCAGTTGCTAATAAACATTTGGTCTTCCGTGAAATTCAGCATAAGTTTGTTTTGGTATTTTTCAACTACATTTTCATTTACAATTTGGATCGAACAACACATGAAGTTCACATGCAATAAGCATTTGCAGCATTGAAGGCCAATCGCCTGTGCATTAACACTAAGAAGTGTTCTCTCGACATAGCCAAGGTGGAGAACCTTGGCCATTAG
The DNA here is from genome assembly GCA_030144865.1 of Tinospora cordifolia. Lineage (NCBI taxonomy): Eukaryota > Viridiplantae > Streptophyta > Magnoliopsida > Ranunculales > Menispermaceae > Tinospora > Tinospora cordifolia. Next base: position 1,076 of record JAJIYU010009675.1, on the reverse strand, counting down.
GTCTCAACCAAAGGTGTTTCAACTAATCAAAACAAGATTGAGGCCATGTTATTTTGGCCCAAACCATTTACTACCCAAGAGCTCCACAAATTCCTCGGTACTATGGCATTTCTAGCACAAGTATAGCGTGATTGTCAGTCCTTGGACACAGATTTTTGAGGATGATTATTTCCATTGGAATGAAGAGGCCAATCAAGAGCTCGTTGAGCTTAACACACCATGAGCAACCTCCTGGTCCTTCTCCATAGAATTTCTCTCAATTGTTCATACTAGAAATGGAGGCCTCCAACTATGGCCTTGGTGCAATTTTAATGTAACAAGAGAGATTTTTAGCTTATTTCAGCCAAACATTATCCCCACGTAATAAATTAAAGCCAATATATGAGAGAGGAGTCATAGCCATTGTCCTTTCTATCCAAAAATGACGCCACTACCTATTGGTTTGGCACTTTATCATCCACACAAATCAGCACCACCTAAAATATTTACTCAAACAAAGCATCATCCAATCTAAATATAAAAAATGGATCCCAAAAATCCTCAGCTATGAGTTTGAGATCCGGTATAAGCCAAGTAAGAAAAACGATGTAGTTGATGCTCTCTCTCATATTCCAAACTAGTCTTCTATGTCCTTCCTCACCTTCATAGTCCCTTGTCTACTAGACACTGCTAAGATTGAATCGAAGGTAGCAACTAATCCCCATTCACAGCGAATTTGTTTCAATTTGCAACTTGATCAGCTCCACACTGATTTCTCACTTCAGCATGATTAGCTCTTTCAGAAAGGCAAGGTGGTTTTCAGAAGGTCATCTGCCTTCATCCTTCTCATTTACCATAATGGTTTAGTGGTTGGACACTCTAGCTTCTTACACACTTACAATTAGTTGTCTCCAGATGTATATTGGGTAGGCAAGAAGATAGTCAAGAAGAACTCTATTGCATAACACACCACCTACTAGCAACGCAAGTACCAAGCATTGTCACCAACGGGCCTCCTTCAGCTACTCCCCATTCCAAATCAAATTTGGGAGGATCCCTCCATGGACTTCATTGAGCATCTCCCAAAGTTAGCAATC
>JAJIYU010009674.1:0-16779 GCA_030144865.1 Tinospora cordifolia | reverse complement strand
TTGGGTTTGTAATTTTCTTTGAGGATTTGTAAAAAATGAAAAACTTATTTGAAAATGTCTTCAAGAAAGACGCTTTCATATATTCTTTATTTTTGTAATCCCTAACATAAGCAGGTAGGCATGTCTTGAGAAAAATCATCATTTATTTTTAGGGTATACCCTTCCTTCATTTGTATAGTCTATTTTTAGGGGATAAGATCCACATAAAAAAAAAAAAAAAGATTGAATAGCTCCCACAAATATTAAAGATTATTGTTAATTGTTCATCTAAATAGTGAAGTAAGGAATCATTATATTGAAATTTAGAAAATGACATTATTTGGATAAGTTTTTTATGCGTCTGATATGCGCCATTATAAGCTTTGTATCATTTTTATTAAAGAAGAAAAAAATTTATCATTTATTATTTATTTATTTTCTTGTTGAGTAATACTCAAGACTCAAGCGTTGTTTTTTTTATATTTTGCAATGAGACCAATTATATTTTGCATTATAAGCACGTGTAATATAGCAACCATAAATTAAAAAAAAAAAAGATAAATAGATATTAGATAAAAAAATAATGCATATGATCTTTTATTTTAAAGAGTGTTTTAGAGGGTATAATAGACGATTAATTATGTTATTGCATTAATTTTTTATTTTTGTAATGCAATATTCTTTGTTTTTGTAAACAAAGCTCTTTACTCTTTTTTTAATGCACTACAAAAGTGATATGCTTTTTTTAATGCAACAGTTAAAACCTATCGCTTTTTTTTTCTTAATGCAGCACTATTAAAAAAAATTTAGATCAATATGATAATTTAAAAAATATATGTACAGGTTGTTTTTTCCTCATATAGCTAGTTTAACCATGCACATCATCATTGTATATGACTTATTTTGCATTAAAAATCATAAAGATTTTGTCCAAGTTTTTATTTTTAAATTTTTTATAATTTATTTGTTATAGTAATAATCGTAAATACAACATGGAACATTATATAAAAAAATATTAAAATTAAAAAGGATGTAGTAAGGTGTATAGTGAAATTTTCTAAACTAAAAGTTAATTTAATAATCATAAAATGAAGATATCTATTGATTATAAAAATATTTAATGAGGTGCACATAATGGATCCCTTTTGACTACTCTATAAGTTTTATGTCACAGACCTACCGTGGATCATGTATTAAATACATTGTTCAAGGTAATCATTAGAATATTTTTGTTATATATTTAAAATAGTACTTCATTGAATATTTTTGTAACAACCCATATTTTTGGGTTCGATATATATATATATATATATTTTTTTTTTTTTCATATATTTTTTGAATTTTTTTATAAAAATATATGAATTTTCTCTAATTTTATTCATTTAATTGAATAAAATCAGATTAATTGAGAAATATAATTTTTGCGAGAATACGTTAATTATTGAGAAAATGTAATTTTTGGTAGAAAATATGATTTTTGAAGTAATTATTTAATTTTAGGGAAGAAAATTTTAATTAGTCTAATTACTTTGGCAAAATCTATGCCATAAGAAAAGAACCATACCATCAGGTAGGAGACAATAGGTATATATAGTTAAAATTTAAAAATGGTATAATTTGTTATTGAAGGTGTATAATTATTCAAATTGTTCTAATCTTCCAATTTGTTAGTAAATAATACTATTTCTTGACACTTACTATCGACAAACAATTGACTGGAAGTAGTTATGTTTATTAAATTGTATTAATCATGCAAACCCATAAACATATATTATTGACAAAAAGGGCATTTGTTTCTATTTCATAGTAAAACCTAATTACCTTCTAGATAATACATATATACATACACACACATACACAGAAGGTAATAACAACAAGAAATTAAGCAAACTATACATTGTTGCTTACAAGCAAGCTAAAGAATTCAAGTGAATATAACGACTTAGGTTAGTTTGTACTAATATATTGCTGATAAGCTTAACTGTGATTCAATCCATTTTGTACTAATATATTGCTGATAAGCTTAACTGTGATTAATAAGAGAATGTTAAAAGAGATAAGGATTGATCATTACATTCTTACTGCTCATTTAGTCAATAAATCTTGTCAAAATTTAAACGAAGGACACCGTGGAAGCTTAATGTTCTATCCCATATGTTGATTTGATGACAATGATCCCTTGATAGCTACTTAATTAGTAAGCTCTATAGTGCATCCATGTATAAAAGAACTTACTTAATATTAAATATTTGTTCCTTAAGAAGTTTTCATGAGAAACAGGAAATTTGGTTTAGAATTTGATGAAGATAGCTTGTTCTAACTTTCATGAAATAAACTTGAAGAACATTAGGTTTGTGTTTATTGTGGTTTGAATTTCTTTAGAGAGGCTTTTGAAGATTAAAGCAGAGAGATGCTGACACATTGTTTTTGGTGAATCACCTTCAACAAAATATAAAAAAAAATAAAAATTTGTGCACCAAAATTTCTTTTTAATTTAAACATTTTTCTATAATTTTTATTTTAAAACTAAAAAATTTTTATCCCCTTAAAAAACTATTTTTTTTTGTAATTTTGGAGCATCTTGAATTTAGTTCAGAAAAGTACAATAATATTTTAAAATTTAAAAAAAAATTTAATGTGACTTTTTAGAAAAAGAAAATTTTATGTAATTTATGATTTCTTTTGTGAGGACGACTCTAATTAAAAAAAATTTAAGTGAAATTAATTTATTTTTTTATTAAATACGATATTGGTAAAAAAAATGATGAAAACTTTTCAAATATTTTTTTCTGATTTATCAACATCATAAAAATATAAAGGCGAATTAATTATTTCATTTTACAAAAATTAATTTGATACAAAAATTTTAAAGTAAAGAGCATTTCCTAGAAAGAAAATAAAAATATATATATAAACCAATTGTTTATTTTTTGACAGCAATTAATTTGATAAAAAAATGTTCTTTCAGAAGCGTAAAATAATATTTTAAAATTTTAAAAAATTCTATCTGACTTTTTAGAAAAAATAAGAAAATAAAAAAATTTTGGTGAAAGTGTCTCCATTGAAGAGGCCTTCACCAAAATATTTTTCTAATTTAAAGTTTTTTTTGGTGAACCCTTCAGAAAAAAAAAATTGGTGAAGGCCTATGGAATTTTTGCACTAAAAAATTCTTTGGCAAAACACCTTCACCAAAAAGTAAAAAAAATTTTGCACCAAAATTTTTTTTAATGTTAAAACTTTTCTATAATTTTTAATTTTAAAATTAAAAAAATCATCCCCTTAAAAAAGTATTTTTCTATAATTTTGTTGCATCTTGAATTTAGTTCAGAAATGTAAAATAATATTTTAAAATTTTTTTAATAAAATTCAATGTGACTATTTAAAAAAAGAAAATTTTATGTAATTTATGATTTCTTTTGTAAAGACTACTCTAATTAAAAAAAATTTTAAGCTAGATAAATATATTATTCATTAAATACATTTTTAGTAAAAAGAATAATAAAAACTTTTCAGATAATTTTTTCGATTTATAGTGAAACATCGTAAAAATATAAAGACTATTTTATTAATTTTTTTTATAAAAAGTAATTTGATATAAAAAATTTTAAAGTGAAGCGCATTCCCTTGAATGAAAATTAAAAATTATAAAGACCTATAAAAACCAATTTTATTATTTTGTTGACAAAAAAATTTTTATTCATAAGCTTAAAATAATATTTTAAAATTTTTTTAAAAATTCTGTGACGACCCACATTTTTGACATCGTATTGACGGATTTGACATTTTTGTACGCCATGTAATTTCTAAAATTTCAATGAGAAAATATAATTTTTTTTTCAATTTTTTCTAATTTTGGATTAATTATTAAACAAAATAGAAATAATCCAAGAAAATAAAATTTTAAGGAGAAAACACATGAAAATATTAGGAAAAGGTGTTTTCTTGAGGAAAATAAATTATAAGATTAATTTATAAATTTTTGGAGCAATTATCGGATTTTTTGAATGACAAATGTAATTTTCGGGTGAAAAATATGATTTTTGGGAAAATTATATAATATTTGGAGAAAATAATTAATTTAATGATGAAATGGTGTATAATATTGGTATTTTGATGGAAAAATGATGAATTAGACAATTTATGATTTTTAGAAGAAGAAAAATGCAAAATTTCGATATAAAATACATGTATATGTAAATATAAGATAAACAAAAGAAAAAAAAAAGAGGCAGATCGGCCGCACAGGCCGAAACTAGCTCGGGCCCTGGGCTCGAGCCAGACGGATCAAGGACGCGCCCGTGGCCCGTCCAAAAATGCCAGAAGGCGCGGGCCTGAGCCCACGCTCGAATTGGCCCAGGTGCATGGGCCGACCCATTTGCCTGGACCGGCCCATGCGCCCAAATAAGCCTTGCCGCCCCCCCTCCCGATTTTGTCCGTTTGTGCAATTTTTGAGCAAACTTTTGACAAATTTTCAGTATTTTTAGTCATTTTTGAGCACAAAAACCATGGGAACACATGGTTTATGATCCATGGTTTTGGCCATCACTTTATGGCTTCCATTGTGGCCAATCCAGACTGCCAACTAGGCATCCAACATATGATGTTAAGTGCTACCTGGAAGCCACATGTCATCCACACCCTTGTCAAGCAAGCACCCCCATGCAACAAAAAGACCTTCTTTGAGCTCAACTCCAGAATTTCTAGATTTTGCAGCAAACTTTCCCAATTGAGATCTCCCTCAATTCTCAACCAAATCCTACAAACTATACCTTGATTTGAAGCTTGTACCACTACCTACAAAGTCCCACAAGTAGTTTGCCCGGTTTTGGAGCTGTCTGAAGCAGAAATCATCAAGAAGAGGGCTGTCCACACTATTTAAACCCAGAAAAACCAGAAAGTGTGTGCTGGAACCATCTTTGGAACCTTGGACCTTGGCCATTTCAAGTTCCTATTTGAAGGTAAAATGGTTCCTTCCCCTCATTTTCATACGTACTTTGATCTCCAAGAGTTAAAGAATGAAAAATAGGGCCTTGTGCATGATTTTAGAACCCTTGAAGTTGATTACTTACTCACTGTCACAACTGTGTAACAGAGACAGTTGGAGCAACCTTGGGAAAGTTCACTCTTGAACCACTCTAGGCACGTCCCTAAGGTAAAAATCCATCATTCTACTCCTTATCATAAGTATTCAAGTGTCAAAGGGGTAGAAACCAGAAATTGGAACGTTCAATGTGCTTTATAAGTCACTGTTGCTAACTGTTAGACATAATGTTGCAACAGTGTCGACAGAAAGAGTTGAGACCAAAATAAGAGCTATATTCGGGACACCTAAAGGCACCCTTTCAGACTAGAACCAGAGGCAATGTAGACCCCATAGTAGAGGTTCCAGAAAGGTATAAATACTTGACCTTGAACTCTTATGGATTTGTCTTGTTATACATGCAAATATGCCATGATTGTAGGGTGCTAGAGCAGATTCTTTGTGTTCTTTAGAATATAGCAGAATATTGAAGGAATGATAGACATGTTTTTGATGTTGTATGCTACTGATTTGAGGTGGTTGTGGTTAGTGGATGTGTTATGACCTGTAAAGTGTAGGAAGAAACAGGAAACAACCCATAGAATGGTGATTGAACGAGGGAAAAGAACACTAGAAGATAGTAGAATCTTTGAACCAAGAAATGTCCTGCACTCTGACCGAAATTTCTGAGATAAAATTTACTAACCAAACCATGATAGATTGAGCTGAAATTTGGTGGAGAGAACCTTAGATATGTCTAAAATTTTTTTACAAATTTCAGGACATTTTGATGTGTGTAGCAAGGTCAACTAAGGCAAATAGTCACTGCCTGTCACAGGGGATACGAGATCTGTGCAGTTTCTGTTATCATGCTTAGAAACCTTAGTAAATGAGATCCAAAAATTATAATTTAAAATTCTAGAAAAACTTTAGGAAGTCTAGAATAATTCTGCAAAGTTTGGCGCAAATCCGAAGAACGGATTGCCCGTAGAAAAATCAGAAAAATGGTTACGCAGATAAGGTCATAGGCTAAGGTTTGTGCCTAAGTAATGAGAATTGAGAATATTGACCCTTTTGGCCCAATTGACCCCATAATGTAACACCCACCGAGAATCCTACCAGGACTCTTACCCACGTCGTAGGGCCCACGTCATGGCATGTGTAACACTCCGTAATGTCGCGATCGTGCTACATCGTGAGTAAACGGGAGAAGAATGATAATAGTAATAATAAAAGAAGTAGATCATGCTTAGGAAGAAATAAATCGTTTAATCGCTCGTTCGCGCTCGCGCTCACGCGAAGGCGCGAATGATGCGAAAATGAGACATAGTGTTGGATTGAAAAATCTTAACACTAATGATAGCATGATAAAACTATAAATTGTGTTTTATAGATATGTATAATAATTAAAATAAATAAATACAGAAAATAGATATCATGGTAATTTTACCATAAGGTTCATATGTTAAATTAGATGGTAACACATATATATATTTATATAGATATATAAAGAAAAGGAGTGAAAAATAATAATGATAATAATATATATTGTGGTAATGTTATCATAGGGTTTTAGGTAGAGATGTACCCATTTAAATGGTTAGAAAAATAATACTAATTATGATGAAACCAAAAAAAAAAAAGTAATGCACATGCATACGCTCTCGTATGGTCGGAATGGTGTGTGTGTGCAAACAAGTTAAGGGACGGTCACGCGGTAACTTGTGGCGTGTCGAAGAAGGAGACGGAACAGGAAGATACCAGAAACTTTGGGTCGGTAGCTGAGGATTATAAATAGAAGAGGAAGAGAAACAGAGCCGAGAGACTCTGTAGTGGCTGCTGCTCATTTGTGCTGCAAACAGTGGAAGGAGAGGAAGAAGATGATCGTGCTGGTGATCACGGACGAGGAAGAGCAGAGAATGAAGTGGAAAGAAGAACAGGAAACAGGGGTGTTGAAATTTGCAGCAGCTGTGGGACGTTGATGAACGAGGAGAGGAGCGATGATGAGCTGCTGGGAATTGAGTATGATGATGAGGAAGAAGGGTGCGTGCTGGTGCTGCTGCATGAGAGTGAAACGAAAGAGGGGATTGAGTATGGTGATGTTGCTGGTGGCGTGGAAGATTGAAGAAATAAGGTGCTGCTGCTGCTCACCGGCTGCCGAACAGAGAAGAGCTGAAAAGGAAGTGAAGAACAGAGCAGCAGAAATTGCTGCTGCTGCTGCTACTCCGCCTTGCTGCTGCCGTGAGCTGCTGCTGCGACGCTGAAATGAAGAAGAAGATGGAGCTGTGTGTGTGTGTTCCTGCTCATGTGGGTGCTGCGCAGCATGGGTAAAGAAGGAAAAACAGAGCTGGCCGGACGAATTACAGCAAGTGGCGAAACTCTGTTTCGAAGGAGAAGGACCGAGCTGCTGCAGCTCCTGTAATGGAAGAAGAAGACGATTGCAGCAACTGAAAACAGGGGAACGGCAGGAAGAAGAAGATGCAGGGGAGCCGAACAGAGGCCTCTGCTGCTGCGGTTGCTGATATTGCTGCAGTTCCGTCGTGAACTGCTGGAACGGAAATGAAGAAAAGGAAAGAAAGAAGGAGAAGACGACCAAGAATGAAAAACAGAGCAAGCTGCTCTGTCACGTTGCTGCCACTGCTTGTGTTGTGCTCTGCTGCTGCCACACTGGACCGAAGAAAGAAGGGGAGGAAGAACCTGCCATGCAGCTGCTGCTGCTATCAGATGTTGCAGTCGAATGAGGGGGAGCTGGCAACTATTGTTGTGACTGCGTGAAGAACAGAGCGTATCTATTGTTGCAGACCGAAGTGGAACCGATGAAGGAGGGTGTTGGCTGGCTGTGGACCGAAACAGGGGCGGCTACAATTTAGTGTTCCGGTGGAACAGAATTGGACAGCAACTGTTCCATAGAGAACGAAGAAGTGAGCAGCACAAATTGCTGTTGCACAGGCATTTTCTTACATCATCTGGTGTTGACCGAGTTAACAGGTAAGGAAAGATTTACTTTAATTTTGAATTATGAATTTTAAACATATCCATTTAATAATCAAAGTAAAATGGGATTATTAAGATAGATTAAGTTATATCATAAGATTAATGATTAAACTGAAATATCAGGTTAGTGATGATTTAATTAGGTATGGGTATTGAGGAACTAAAGAATTAGTTAATGGGTCCTTCAGTTATTTATTTAGGTGGTTAATTAGTAGTTAAATCAAGATTATTAAATTAAATAGTTATTAAAGTAATTAAACATCTAAATTGGGAAAATTATGAGTAATGTAGATTAGATATGTTTTGGCTAATAATAAAAGTATAGGGCAGCTTACCAAAATACTATAAAGGTTCGAATCAAATGTAAGAGACGTAACTGATATATATTACCTAGAATGAAAGAGTCGATAAGCTATCTATTTGATACGAGCAAAATTTATGAACGAATGTTTACTTATTTAATTCAAGCATTTAAATTTAGATCAGTATCTAGTAGTCTAAGATCTAAAATTTAGGAAATTAAATGGACATAAATTAATTGAAGGGACACTCAATAATAATTATAGCAAGACTTTGTTGTTAAGAAAAGATTGAAAATCTCAGTTATAAACTAGACTATAGATTTAACCAATAGAAGTCTTATTTTGTTCGTAATTATTTTGAAAATAATTTAACTATAATAAAAAGAAAGAGAAATAAAAGAGCACTTAATTTAGTAATGACGTAAAAAGATCCCTAGAATTGTTTAATTCCTTATGAAAATTATTAGTAGGAAATCTATAGGAATGTTGCTTGGGATATTGTTACGTTACAATGATTTTGCAGATAAAAAGGTTCTAAGACGATCTCTAGCGACGAAAGGGCTAGGACATCACTCAAGACCAGGTGAGCTTGATTTTCTCTCTCACACGTACTATGCGGATTTAAAATTCAAGACATTTGTTTGAATAGGTTATAGGTTGTTAATGTTTTGAAAATGATTGATTTGAATTGTTGGTGTTGTTGAATGATGCGTGATGATTAGTTTCTAATCTTGGCATGCTTGTATATGAAATTTATGCTTTTAGATTTTATCGTTTGATCAATTATTGTACCCTGTTAATGTCTAGCTAGTACATCTGTTTTGCCATGATATGAATGATGCTTGGGTGTGGTTGAATCAATTGTATGAAACTAAAAGAAGATGAAGGTTTATTAAGAATCCACGTACCGGTGCGATTAACGTGCCGAAAGGCGGATCATAGGTATTCCCACCCTGGAGCTGCCTATGTCAGCTCGAAGTCTTTGGGAGATGACATGACTCCGTAGTTAGTATCTCTCTCGGACTGTGATACTGAGACATGATTGATTTTAGATGGTATCATCTGAGGCCTCTATGATTATGACTGGATTGGATCACAGGGAATATCGAAAGGCATCTCAACCCTCTTCCAGTCTTAACTACAACCCAAAACCAAATAAATGTTTGAAACGCCTAATGTTTGAAAGTGCTTGTAATGTTTTGGATTGGGTCTGTATAATGCCTGTAATGTGTAGAAATGATCCACTGGGCTTTCGAGCTCATCCATTATATTTTTCAGGTACACTTGGACGTAGGATATATTGAACACGCTAGAAGACCCGCACTATGATGTGGACACCTCATGGGGAGGTCGTCGGGGATAAGTAATTTGGAAGTCTTGTTTCAGATATTTCATTGGATTATTGCAACATGTTTTTATTGGTTAAATTTTAACTGTTTTATTTTTCAATGACTTTCCTTGTGTAACAAATTGGTTTAACTAAATAATTTGAAAAGTGTTTCCGCTGCTTTACTTAAGATTTATTTGAAAGACTTACTATGATTTTTATATTGTACATGATATCTTTATGGACTTAGACTTGAAAATTTAAGATCATGAACTGAACTTTGAAGAAAAAAATATTTTGACTGAAAAGAATTTTAGTAGCATCTCGATTTTCATCGGGCAATGATCCACACGTGATGTAACACATGCACGGAGGTCCGGTAAAAAATTGGGGTGTTACAGCGTGTCACTCACAAGGTACTATCCCCTCCCCTTGGGGTTTTCTTCCGCCTCCGTGGAGATTCGAACCAAGGACCTAGGCATAAGTACCTTGTTCATTCCTCATCCACTACCATTGAACTAGTGGCTCACTTAGCTCAATGGTAGTGGATGTTGCAAGAACAATGTATTTATCCCCTAGGTCATGGGTTCAAAACTCCACGGAGGCGAAATAAAATCCCAGGGGGGGGAACAGTACCTTGTGAGTAACACGCCATGATGTGGCCCTACGACGTGGGTAAGAGTCCTAGTAGGATTCCCAGTGGGTGTTACACATAAAGACCAGAATTGACACTGTGTGATTCTGTTGACCAGCTAGGCCAGCAAATGATAAGTTGACTAAGGTTGACTAGGATTGACCGAGGTCAATCAAATGGATTTAGTGACTAAGGCAAAGTAAACGAACATATGTGAACTATTCTCGACTAGGTCAAGTAATTGATTAACCAATGATATAGAATTAGAGTGGGCCAAGTTTCATGTTAATGTTAAGAAGTTGCGTCGATTTCGTAGGACCCAGTGCTAGCGGGACGCGACCATTCGCGAGAGGAGTGTTAGGAGCGGAACATCCCTGTGAGTAGTGTTTTTTTAATTCATTTATTAGAACTTGTTATTCTGTGCATTATAAAAATGGATTGCATATTGTGATGAATTTGCATTTTTGTAAATGGGTTTTAAATGAAAAGTGCACCGAGTCTCGAGGTCCGAGAGTACAGGGTTAGGATGAGTTATGTCGGTATCTTATAAGACCCCGAGAGGTGACCACCTAGCACAGAGTGACTGCTAGCGGGTTTTGTGGACCTACGATGATGGCAATGACAATAAGATCTAATCGGGTCGTCATTATAAGGCAACGACAATAAGTCCTCGTTGGTCGACATGATGATGGCAATGATAATAAGACCTAATCGAAGTAGACACGATGTGCTTAATTGTCTGCAACCTGCTCGAGTGATTTTTAATCGTCTCGGATAGCTTGCAAGCCACGACGAATGTTTTCACTATTTAACTATTTTTGAATGAACGTGTACGACTGTATTACGTTTTTTGAATTGCGTTTATTGTTGCATTCACTTGCATATACTATTGCTCATGCATTCATGACACATGTTTTAATTGTGGAATACTTGTTCTAAGTTTGAATTAGACTACATTATTCACTGAGCCGCCGTGGACAATTAGGCTAATTACTTTAACTTTTCAGGTTCTTCTGCAGCGAATAAGGGCAAGGGAGTGGTCATCGCGTAGAGTCGCGTTCTCTTACTCTTTTTGTTAGGACTTCTTTGTATTTCCCTTTCTGTTATTGTCTTTTGAGGGTTAGGACCTATGTATAGGAGTGAGGAAAGCCTGTATATAATGGATAGTCACTCCCATTGCTACACATGTTATAATGTAACACCCCAATTTTCGACCGGACCTCCGTTTACGTATGGATCGTCGCCTGGCGAAAATCAAGATGCTACTTGAAAATTTCGTTCTATAAAATCTTTTTCTTCAATCTTAAGTTCAAAGTCAATAGTTTCAGGTTATTCTCTGGACAATTTCTCATACAAAACAAAAGAATTAAAATAATTTCCTCGAGATATTCACTAAATTCCCTAATATAAATCAGCATTAATGCAGCGGAAAATACTTTAAAACTATTCAATTAAATTAAAATCATTAAACAAAGGAAGCCATTGAAAGGTAAAACAACCAAAGTTAGACCAATGTAATTACATTAAAACAGTTCAGTAAAATACATAAATTATAACCTCCAGGTCACCTATCCCTGACAACCTCTCCATGAGGTGTTCAATCAGAGTGCGAGTCTTCTGACGTGGCTATAGTATTCTAAGTCCGTGTGTACCTTAAAAATAAAGTGGGAGTGAGCTCGAAAGCTCAGTGGATCGATCCTACACATCACATGCATTATACAGGTCCAATCCAAAACATTACAAACACTTTCAAACATTAGGCGTTCAAACATTCATTTGTTTTGGTTGTAGTCTAAGATCGGAAGTGGTTTGAAATGTCTCTCAGTATTCCCTGTGATTCAATCTAATCTTAGATGTTCCAAAAATTGTCTAAAATCAATCGACACTCACATCACAGCCTAAGAGAGTGTACTTACCCAGGCATCGTACCATCTCCCAAAGACTTCGAGCTGTCACAGTCAGCTTAGGGTAGGAATACCTATGATCCACCTTGTAGCTTGACAATCTCAAGCGGTGACATATAGGAGATGTTACCTCGATCCGCTTCAGGCTCGTCAATCGTACCGGTACGTGGATTCTTAATGAACCATCGTCTTATTTTAGTTTTACAAACAATCTCAATCATGCCAACCATCACGCATATCATGGAAAATAGGTTAAATAATGTAGGCTATTCACATGGGTAAATAGTGAAATCTAAATGCATGAGCGATAGATAAACAAATCACCATTTAAATAAACCATCACACATATCATGCAAGCACGCCAAACAAGTTCAATCAATTTTATAACAAAATTCTAATAATCTTATAACTATTCAACCAAATGTTTTGAATCTTGTATTCGTAAAATACAAATGAGCAAGGAAGTCACGCTCACCTGATTTCGCCGATCTTCGGGCTTCTTGCTTTCCTTCGAGATCCTCGATACGCTAATATGCATATAGATCTAAAATTTAACATTTAATAAAATTACTCTTAAGCTTCACTGGTTCTTAAGATAATTATGAAATTCAAACATTACTTCCAACTAATTCAGGGTTATTCTAAAATTCTAAAATTTGATATGCTCTAATTAAAATAGTTCTAAATCTTCTAAATTTCCTTAATTTAAAATTTCGACTTTAATAGTTTACTTGCAAGCTGTTATCGTATAATCAGAGTTCTAATAACTTAATTGTTGTAATATAAATGTTTTATTAACGTAATGATCAATTTAATTACAAACCAAAAAATAAGACTTCTGGACGTTCCAAGTTTAGTTTCGAAGTCTAAGATTTCTGTATTTTCTTATAACAGACTTTTAAACTCTTAAGGTTTATTTTTTTTTCATGTCTTTAACTTTATTAAATTATAGGTTGATCCTAACTTAAAAAATTAATTAATTTAATTTTATTAATCCGATTAATTCTTATGTTCAATAATTAATGAATAATCTACTGTTGAATTTATTTCATTGAAATTATTCAATAAATTTTCTCAACTAAACTTTGTAATCGATTTTATTAATTTCTATTTGAATAAAAAAAATTAATATTTATTATTTACATCTAATTTCCACATAAGGTTTTAATTTCCAAGCCTCGATAAACTTCAATATTCGTATTTTAATGTTGAATCAAATTACTGGTTCTAACATAAAAATATTTAATAAGACTTCAAATTTTTATATCTTTTAATTACTAAAGGTTTAAGTTTTCAGATTTCATTCTTTGTATTCTAAAATCATCTAAAATAAATCTCATGTTATCTATAATTTAAAATTCAAAATATACCATATGTCGTCTTCTTCGCACCATCAACGTCCAACGACGAACCCACATTGCACATCTACTGTACAACTTCATTCTTCGTCCAATAGCAATAGCACACCACCAAAATTCCTTCACGATTTCATAGCCAATGTAGCAGCTCCAATAATGAATCAAAGTCATCTCCTTATTTTGTTGTTCATCGTTTTTCATCCTCTTCAATTTTGGTTAACAACGCAAGAAACCAGAACACACACAAAATCAGCCTTCATAATTTGTTCCTCATGGCTTTATGCTCACAAATTCAGTACTTAGCACCCCTTGTTTTGTTCATTAACTAGCTCATCTTCTTCATCGAGCTTCTTCCATTTCCTGTTGTCCGAACGCACCAGCAACGCACCTACCTGACGCTGCTGTTAGTCGCACAAAACGAACATTAGCAACTCACGTTCTCTTCCCTTCTTCCATCCAGGTCCAAATCATGCTAGCTCCCAGCCCCTGTTCTTCACTCCAAACCAGAAACACACCAAAATTTGTGCTGCTCAGCTTCTTCTTTGTTTTGTCCACACCAGCAGCCACCACTGGAATCAACTTCAATGACGCACCATCAATCATTTTTCGGATCCTGTTCTTCCTCTGTTCGTGTTTCGTGGTAGCTACAATCACCTCATACCCACACATCTCGGTCAGCAACACAACCCACACAGCTCGCCCATGTTTTGATCGTTTGATCATCACGTTAACCTACATCCACGTCTTCAAAACAAAGCACAGCTTCTTCTCCGGTCGTTCAGTTCGGCGTCCAACACAGCAGAAAAATTCTGCTTCTTCCTTCCTTAATTGTCTTCTTCTTCTTTCTGCACCACTAGCAAGCACCCCAACCATCGTCCCCTGCTCTGTTTCAATCCAACGCAGCAGCAGCCTCTGCTTCCATTCATGCTGCACGGCAGGTTCTTCTTCTTTGTTGCAGTAGAAATCACATAGAACAGAGCACCGTGCTCCTCTTCTTCTTCTTTGCTCTGTTTTCATCCACCAGCAGCATGGCATCCCATTTCCTTCTCGTTCGGCAGCTACCACGACAGCAACTTGCATTTGCAACACCAACTGAGGTAGCAGCAGCCAGCTCTTCATTCTCCTTCTATTTGCTGCAGCCGTTTCCTTCCCCCTTAACTTCCTTCTTGTCCCCTGCTGTTATCGGTTCCCAGCTGCTCAACCTGTCTTGGTCCTTCCTCCTCAACGTAACAATGGAAGTCACCGTAGCAGCAGTAGCTTGCAGCAAGAGCACACATTTCTTAGCCAGCAATAATAACAGAGCAGCAGCAATGGCACGGCCAGCTCCAGCAACCCCGATCATCTCCTCTATTAGTGTCTCTCGGCCAGCAGCACACGACCAGAATTTTCTGGTTCCTGCTTCACGTCTCGTTCTTTGTTTTGATAACCACACACACCAGCAAGCCACTGAAATGGCTTCTTCCTCAATCTACCATGATCCGGATGGTTCGACACTCCCCACAGCACTCTTCTTTAGCACACCACATTCACCGCCCCATGTTGTCACACATGCACCACTCAATTGTTTATACATACATATACGCTATACGCATGCTTCCTTTGTTAAGTTTGTTTATTTTATTTTCATTTTTTTTTCTAATCATGTTAATGGGTATATTTAAAACCTTATAATAGGTTTACAATGATGTATAATTTTTTTTTCCTCTTTGCTTTATACGTATATACACACACACATATATATATACATACATACATACATACATACATACATACATACATACATACATATATATATACCAATCGTCTTAATGTATAAATCTTATTATGAATATATATGTGTTACCTTGTTGTTATTATTATTGTTATTAAATTTTTTTTTCTCTACACTAATCATAATAAACATCGAATAATTATTTCTGCTATTTATATGTATCTATGAAACATAAAATATAGTTTTATCATATTATTATTATTATTATTATTATTATTATTTTTGAAACAAATGACATATTTCATTTTTTGCATCACTCGCGCTTTCGTGCGAGCACGAGTGAACCATAAAATAATTTATTTACTCTTGTTCGCTCACGACGTGGCATGATCACGAGGTTACGGGGTGTTACATATAATGATCCGTTTTAGAAATATCAAGTTCTTATTGGTGTTCGTGTATTAACTTTTTGCTGCATTCCTTATGGTTACTCTAAAAGTGTGTGATGTGGTGTTGTATGTTGAGGCTTAACAATGTCTTGACAAGCTCGACTTGCAGGCGGGTTTGTTGGGACACTGTGCGGGTCGGTTCATCCTTCATCCTAGGGAAGGGGGTCTTGACAAATTCAATCTGACTTTTTAAAAAAAGATAATTTCATGCAATTTATGATTTCTTTTATAAATACTACTCTAATTAAAAAAATTTTAAATGAGAAAAACTTATTATTTATTAAATACGTTTTTCGTAAAAAGATGTTAAAAACTTTTCAGATATTTTTTTTCTGATTTGTAGTGAAACATTGTAAAAATATAAAAACTAATTTATTAATTTTTTTTACAAAAATTAATTTGATACAAAAATTTTAAATTGTAGAGCATTCCTTAGAAACAAAATTAAAAAAATAAAGATCAATTTATTATTTTTTCAACAAAAAAAAATTGATAAAATTTTAAAGGATCGAAAACAATTAAACTCTTAATTCGAAAAAAAAAATTAAGTGAATACGAAGTTATATGCGTCTTTAATGAAGATGTTTTCACCAAAATATCTTTTTAGTTAAATTTTTTTTTGTGAATGCATAAATTACTCTTCACTGATAAAAATAATCTTAAAGTGAAATCATTTTGTAGTAGGAACCTAAGCGCAAAAGAAACAAACGCTTTTTTTTTTCTTATAAAGAGTTTAATTTTTTTTTATTCTTTTTAAGGGACACGTGCAAATTAGTCTTCACTTAAAATTTGTAAATCAAATTAATTTTTACAAAAAAAAATAATAAATTAGTCTTTATATATTTTTTAATTTTTTTTAGAAAATGCGTATTCATTAAACAAAAGGTTACTACTTCATCAAGGTCACACGAAACTCAATACATATTTAGCAATATTGATTTTGCCAACAGTTCCTCAAACGCTCTTCTCACCGAACACATCCTGCTAAAAAATAGAATATTAGAATCTGGAACATGACTTTAAGATGGTAGTGTCTATGAGAAAAGAACCAAATAGCCTTTATTTGCAACCATGATGCATTACAAAATCTAATAATTGAGT
>JAJIYU010009673.1:0-16791 GCA_030144865.1 Tinospora cordifolia | reverse complement strand
TCCTAAGGTGTTTAGAAACATTTTTCAACTTTTATTCTTGAATTAGAAATTTCTAATCTTGTTCCTTGGGTGTTAAGAAACATTTTTCAACAACTTTTATTCTTGGATGTTTTCCTTGGTGTGCACAAGACGAGCATATCTCATGGAATCCTTGTGGTTTTGCAAGTTTTTCTTTCGTAAACCCTCTATTCTACTAAGGTGAGCACAAGGGTGGCGGCTAGGGTTTGGGTTTGTGATCATGGGACATTTTTGTGATCATGGCATGTTGGTGTACCTTATCATACATGGTGGCACACATTATTAGGTTTTTGGACTTCTAATTTGGATTATTTGGGACGTTTTTTAGTGTGTAGAGCATGGTATATATGATCATATGGTGGCACACATGATCATGTCATGCTAACATTATCACCCATGTGACTTGCATATGCTTAGGGTGCTCCTACATTTTTGGGTCCACTTGAATTTAAAATAAATTCATATCTCTCATTTGGCTAGGATTTTAGGCCCTTAGCATACGCGTTTAGATTTACATGAATTTAATAAAAATTTATAACTTTCAATTGGCTAAGTTTTTTTCTATTTTCTTCCCTAATTTAGATTCCCTTGATGCATATCAAGTAAATGAACTCTTAATTGGGCAAATGAAATGAATTTTGGATGCCTAAGCCATTTGAGGTGTTTACTTCATTTCATTTTATTTCATTTCCTTTCATTTTGTTCCTTTTTCTTAAATTTCACTTCCCTAAGAGGTTTTTGAACACATTTGAACTTGCTAACAGATTCTAGAAATGAATTGGTCTTCATTTATCATTTTATTTCATTTGGTACAAATTTTAGGGTATTACGTCTACTCCTTCCTAGATCCACATCCTTGGTTTTCCCATCGACAAATGCTACAAGAGAGAGGCAAATGGGGGCGCTGCAATCTGATTCAAGAGAAGTAAAAACATTGCTAAGTGTGTCATTAGGTAAGAAACGATTATACCTTATTTTCATTATTACGTAGAGATGTAATGAAACAAGTTCTAACAAACTGTTAAATCTTTAGGGTGTAACAAAACTGTAGGACATTCGTTTATGCAGGAACGAATAGAGAAGAAGATTAATTAGCTCAAAGGTACAAAGCTCTGCTGTTCGTTATATTGTGTGTTTGGTGTGTTCGAAACCAATACAATTGTCTGACAACTATTTAACATTTGTTTAGTGGTAATTGTGTTTCATGGCATAACAGTGCACAGAAAGGGTGTAAAAGCATTCCAAAATTGTAGGTGGGACGATTAACAGAGAGGTATAAAACACCCTTAACCATTGAAATAGTTATCTTTGAATCACATATATATTATATCGAAGTCTCAAGTACAAGAAAAATGGGAAATGTGCCAGAATGCAATTTTCCAAAATACCTTATGACATTGAGAGTATAATGGTAATACAGTAAACAATTCATTTACTAGACTTTCTATACACGAAATTTTAACCGCGATACTAAAAGTCATTAGATTTGGAATCTTGAATATTAAAAACATAATAAATATTGAGAAATGCTCAATAATTCTTAAGGTTAAGGATTTCAAACCATTGAGGTAGAAGTAGCACGCGAGGAACGAAATAACAGGTAGAGATGATTACCTTGCTTCTTAGTCTTATTTGAGTTCAAATATTGAACATGATGTGTGTTTACACTTCTACGAATCCGTAGAAGCATGATAGAACATACTTGATTATTGATTGGATACTATGGTTATTTGATTGTGTATAATTGCAATATAACATTATTGGAATATTCATGTTCATTAGTCACTCATCTTCATAACATGAGACTCATGTGATTTTATTTTATATTACATGATTGATTATCATACATGACTTACTTGAACCACGCTACATGTTCCATAACTCCCATGCTTATTATGGTGAAATGATTGACTTTATGACCTTGATAAAAAATAACTCAAGATTCGAACCACATATCGGCGCAGTGGTCCATGGGGAATCATTATTCTCGCAAATGGAATGATGGGTTAGCCCCTAATTCTCGATGACACAACAATGGGTGTGACCCTAGTGGTTGGATAATGGGTGTGCCCCTTGTCACATTAGAATCTGGCCTATAGTGCATTTTCCTCGTTTCCTTTGATACAATAATGATAAGAGAACACTGGGGATGAAGCCTTTCGGTCCAAATTAACCACTGATAAATAACTGAATGTTTGAAATGCCTAATGCATGTCAAGTGTTTACATGTTTGATATTTTGACTTGAATAATATTATGGATGTACAATGTATAATCTACTGGGCTCTTGAGCTCATCCCATCTTTCCATTAAAGGTGATCCTTGAGGTTGTCCGTGTTGATAGTACTACGGAGTATTGTGTTAGCTGCAAACTACACTGTTGCGATTGTTACTTGATTTTTCTTTAGTTGTTGAGTATATTTCGTTTAGACTAGGTAAATGACCCTTTTTATTAGCCTTTATGTTAATGTTGGTTAGGATGCTCAGATTTTATTTGAGAAACTTGTGATAAGTTTTAATTGGTTCAATTATTAAATTTATGCTCCTTATTATCTCTTGAACTATCTGCAGTTGAAATAAATCTTGGTGAGTCCAAGAGTTTGATGATTTATTTATATGTGATCTGGTACATCCAGATGGTAGTAATGAGAAATTGAATGTGAGAAAAGTAACGTTTTGGTTCTCGGTAGATCACAAGTGTATCGATATTTAATAGCACGTCTATCCATGCATAACAGGCGTGACAAAAATGAAAGACTAAGAACTGGGGTATTACAGGTCCCACTTTACTTTATTTGCTCATTTATTTGTTAGAGTCGGTTGTTGGGTCAAGTATTTATTATTCATTTGAAACATTGCTATGGGGTTAGTGACATTTATTATTGAGGTTAAGTATGAATCTTTTAATTTACTATATCATCCCAGTGTTGTGTATCCATGTTCTGGATTATTACATTTGTTAATGTTTTACTCTGATATATGATGGGATGTAACCTGGTACAAATAAACCAGGAGATGATATGAGAAATAGTAATATCCCGGTGCTTGGATGATGAAAGTGAAAATGACTGCATACTAATGTGAAAGTGGGAGTAACTGCATGCGAATATGATTATGTCTTGAGTTAAGAGACATGTGTGCTGGTTGTGGCGAATGTGACAAAATTTCATGGCTAGGGTGTTACAAAGTACCATGAGAGTCTAGGCCGTAAATGCCTTGGGAAGAGTTGGACAAAGTTCACTCACTTAAGAATTGAGAGTTTAGGCTATAGCTTGCTGGGAAAGGATGTTAGACTGACACCTAACAATGGCGTTATAGCTCAGTTAGTAGAACTACTGAACAGAATGTCTAGACTTAGACAGAGTTGACTCAAATAACAAGTCTAGGGCTTATTTAGTAGCCCAAGAGGAAATAATGTTGAGTTTGACACCAAAGGTGGCATCAGAGCTCAATTGGTAAACATACTGAACAAATGTTAAAGCCTGTGCTATTGAGTAGTAGGCTAGAGTCCAAGGTTTAGACAACAAATTGCCATTTCAATAGAGGAACTGTGCAGTAAAGATGTGGGACACTTAGGTCTTGGCAAAAACTTTAGGTATGGACTAGGGTGTTGTCAAGATGGCACAGAGGATCATGAATAAAAGCTTTTAGGGGATAGGCTAGAAACTGAAAACATATGATAACGAAACACTTGTTTGTTTACGACACGAGATCAGGAGGATCCTGTATCTTTGGTTTCTGCGTGGTATGTGACTCATAGGAATTTAGAGACATGGAGGAATCTTGGATTCAGAGATTAATGGTCCATGTTTGGTGAATAATCAGTGACTTTAGAAGAACTTGTTTTCCTATGCTTAGTTAGGATGGGACGGTTAAGTATAGTGGGGTTTGGGAACCCTTAGTTGTTGCGAGATTTGCAAAATTGTATGGGTGTAGTGAGATTTCTGGGTAAAAGTCTATGTCGCTAGGCAATAATGTTATGGGATGTTCAAACTCAGAGGCATGGATGAAAGCTTAGAAAGTTCCCTATGCTAGCATGAAATTGTTTGACTGTCGCTTGCGTGTTTGTCTGTAAAGAAGTTTTGAAATATGTATATCATGATTTTTTAAACTTACTAAACCCAAATTTTGTGCCCAAAAACATTAGAGGACTTAGAAACATAAACCAATAGGTCATTAAATTGACAAAAACTTAGAAACATGAATTTAGAGTCATGATAGCAAGGATAAACATTATAGTGATTTCTTTGATCAATTTATGATGATTGAATAGATCTTTGGTTGTAGGAAATGGCTAGATCCAAGAGACAAGCTGTAAGAGCTGCCACAGCTGATGAGACTAAAGCACAGGGGTAGGAGGCACAAATTAATTAGGCTGAGGCTCAAGTGGGGCCTATATTGACTTATGGACAGAGAGTACTAGGAGGGTCACAAAATAAATCATGAGGGCATCGCCATTGCCATAGATACAACCACAATTAGCATTAGAGCCACAGTTATATGTCCAACAAGTAGTAGATTCTGGTACAGCAGCCAATGCCCATGCTAGAAGTTCTAGTCTATTAAAGGGCACATGATGAGATTGAGGATAAAGAACAAAAGGCAATGCTGATGGAATTATAGAAGCTCCACCTTTCCCGGTTTGGTGGCACATTTGACAACATGACAATTGATCACTGGTACCAAGAGCTAGATGAGCATTTGGATGTGTTAAGGACGACAGGTCCCCATAGAGTTACATTGGCTACCCATCAGTTTAGAGGACCAGCTAAAAGTTGGTGGAGGATGCTGAAGGTAGATCAAACACCAATATTCAATAGATGAACAAGGAGGAATTTAAGGAAGTGTTCAATGAGAAATTCTTCCCAGAGGCTACGCTGAAGCAATGCAGTCTGAGTTCGTTAGATTGACTCTGAGGGATATGATGGTAGTGGAATATGAGACCAAGTTTATCAAATTGGCCAAGTTCTCTCTCAAACTGATTAGGGAAGAAAAGATGAAGGCCAACCAATTTGTGGAGGATCTCAAGATTGAGATCCGAAAGGTGATAATACTGATGGGCCTAAAGACGTAGGATGTCATAGAGAAGGCATTGCTACTAGAGCAAGAACTACACTTGAAACAAAAGTTAAAGAAAAAAAGAGGTTAGGCAACAATAGAGACTATCAAAGAAATCAGAAGAAGTAAAATAAGAAATAGCATCAGAAGCACATGATTTAGCAATGGGCAAAAGGGACATTGTGAAGTATTGTCAGATCTGAAACAAATTCAATAGAGGCTTCAAGAGGAAAAAACTACTTGAGGTCGAAGTGATTTCTAAACTTTTGACTTATTATTTTGATTCATATATGATGTGCATGTGTATTTATTTTTAGTCAAGAGATATGCCATGATAATACATGCCATGATTATTCATGCTATGATTAGAGATGCATGCTTGGGATTTTATGATTAATGATGCATGATTTGCGTTGATATATGCCATGCTTGTATGTTTAATGTTATTTAAGTTCAGTTTATTCACATGAATGTTAGTTTTTATTTACAAAGATTTTAACCACATACCAACCTGATGGTGAGTTTTCATCACGAGTGTTCCAATCAAGAATTTTGGATGTGAACTAAGGGTTGAAGTTGACCCCGCACCAAATGTGATGGGTTTGAGTTTCAGTAGTTGATCTCTCCTTAGGGGTTGGAACACTAGGGCGTATTTTCCTTTGGTCCTTAATGTCAACTGTAACAAACTACTATTTGAATCAAATAATCTCTTTAATTGTTTGTTATACATGTTATATTTGTTTGAAATAACAATTTAAAATTTTGGAATGATTCACTAGGTGCGTAAGTTCACCTTTCCTTTTAATCTTTTAGGAAATTGAGATTCAGAGGCTAGTGGAATTTCTCTTAGATTATCTTTCTCAGAATTTCTATTAAATTGTAAGGCATATTGGCCGAAGTTATTTTTATTTAAAATTTGAAGTTATTTAAAATATATTCTACTGTAATAAACAAAAGACATTGTACTCTTGAAATTTTGAATTTATTAATGATATTGAATTTTTCTTTATATCATTATGTTGATATTATTATTCATGAAAAAGAAAACAGGTTAATAATTAATTATTTTGTTTACATGTTTCTAAATATTGTTTTTTTATAAATTATGGCATGTGTTTCTAAATATTCAGAATGCCCCAAGAACATCGGAACAAAAAAAAAGTGAATAAACATCGGAACAAAAAAGAAAAGTGAATAAATTAACACGGGGCCCGCTTCTTAGGTGGGCCAAAAAATGGAAAGAAAATATAGTCGGATGATGTAGGCCCGAGGCACGGGAGGTGGGGTGTTATAGTGGTTGAGTCCAACAACACCCATCGCAATGGAAAACCCAGCCACAACAACAACGATAGGGCAGATAGAATCAAGCCCGTGTGTTCACTATAGAAGACAGACAGGCAGACCCAACATTGATTGTCAAAGGTACATTCCTACTATTTAATGTTTTTGTAAAAATATTGTTTGATTTAAGTGCCACTAAGTTGTTTGTGTCAGAAGATTTAGCTAAGAGGTTAGATTTAGTGACTGGTACACCACCATAATCATTGTATGTGTCCACTCCCATAGGAGATACTATAAATGCCTGGAAAGTTTGCACATTTGAACTGAGATTTGGGGATAGACTGGTAACTATCGACGTTAGAGTATTACCTTTCTAAGGGTATGATGTGATATTGGACATGAACTGGTTGATTCAACATCAGGCTCAGATCGATTGTCCAAAATAGAAAGTCACATTTACTCTACCATTTCAAAGTTAGTGAAAGTCAACGAGGACATGCAGAGACTACCCTGAAGTCATATGACAGCCATGTTACACTATTTAAAATGGAGTGAGGACTTTAAACAATTAGTAGAGGAGGATATTGGAGAACCTAAGAAGACTCAGGAGATACCTATAATACGAGAATATGCAGATGTATTCCTAGATGATCTACCCAGACTTCCACCACATAGACAAGTAGAGTTTAAGATTGAACTGCATCCAGACACAAATCTTATAGCCATTCCTCCCTGTAGAATGGTGCTAGTGGAGATGTAAAATATATTTGTATAAAATATAGGAGAAAAAATAAACATTATATATATCTTTTAAGTGGGTACGTTGGGTTGGAAAAACAAAACAAAACATGGTATATGGTGGTGAATTGGAAGTGGCAACATATATATATTAGTTAAAGGCATGTCAAGGTGAATAATTTTGGATTGTGGCTGTACGTGGCTGGTTGAAAAATGTTGCAAACAAAAACAAGAAAAAAATAATTATTAATTGAAAAGAGAGGACGGAGGGAGCAAGGTGCTTGTGCTAAATTGGAGACACCTACATGAATGGGCATGTGATGAACTTAATGGATATTTGGTTAAGTGGGGCGGTGGACTCTCAATTCATTCCCTTCTCTTTTAACATTTCAATTGCCCAGAGACGCCACCCTGAAGAAACACAGAACAAAGGAGAACGAAAGAGAAACGAAAGGAGAAGATCTGGTTTTCCAACGGATTTGAAGTATCGGTAAGTTATTTTGTCCCAAATTCTACTTACAAAAATGCTATATAAGCCAAGTACTACAATCCTAGAGGTATAATTTTTACTGTAGACGGTGTTTTATAGTTGTACCCAAAAATTGAGTATTTTTCCACAGTGAGTAAAACTCAACAAAAATTATACCAAAACACTATTGGTGATAAGTAGATCCCAGATATGTGGTTAGATTGTGTTAGTTTACCCTGTAGATTTTAAAATAAATACCCAAAGTTTTATAACATTTGAATAGGTTTTTGGGTATGTTAAACCCAAATACAACTTTGATTTAAACCTATAGAAATGTAGAGAATGAAAATACGTACCTATCAACACCAAATTCGTAAATTTTGGATATCAAATGAATTTTTGGTGAATGAATGACCAATGAGATTATTTATTAAAAATTAGGAAAATCACCGAAAAATACGATCTAAAAGCCTATTTATTTTATTTTCTGTTGTAAAAATATGGTATTTGAGTAGGAAATTAATTCTAAAGGTTATTGAGAATATTTGAGCTAATGCGCAGTCATACGTGTTGTCTAATGCACGTATGAGATTAAATATCGTTAGAAATTTTTATAAAAATAAATTAATCGTGATTTGTAGATATAAATTACTTTTGTGATAGGTTGATTTTGGTGCATTGGAACCTAAATTTTAGAAGTGGATATCGGAACTTGGTTGGACAGCAACTTTGGTGAGTGGTGATTATTTTCGGCATTATATGAATGGTGATAGTATGTCAAAACCAGGATTTTTATAAAATTAGAATTAATGCAAATGAAAATATATATTATGTATAAAATGATGGATTATATATTACTTGAATTTATAGTAAATTTAAGAAAGACTAGGTATTATAGCAGAAAGTAAAATACGTGTCCAGCGGGTTACGATGTTAATAATCTGTGAGTATTTTTTTTATCTTGGTTATTTATATGACATTGTAAATATAAAAATAATTTGAACGTAAGCATGTTACTTGTATGGACATTTGTTGCATTCGATTTAAAATTCATAAACTGTATTCACACGGCAGTGTGTTTTGGATTTGCAAGAGCATATCTAAAATACGATATCATTTCGATGGACTGAGCCCTGAAGAATAATACTTCTTATGTGATAATCCACTTGGGACTGAGCCATGAGAAGTATCAGCCTTTCTCTATGTGATAATCCTCGAAATGGTTGTGGAGTGGGTGATAATTAGAGGTATAGTCTACTATTGTCCAGGCCAAATAAGGAGTGAGACTACTCTACTTCTGAAAGATGTGGACGTGCATATGTTTTGTTAAATGATGCATTAAAAATAGCATGATCACTATGTTAAATGCATATATGTATGGCTTAAATGTGCATGATAAATTGAAATGTTTTATTAATTTAATTTTCTACATGATTATTTAAATGCATGTAAATGTCATTGATAAAGATTACTCACTGGGCATGTTGTAGCTCACTTATTATTTTTAACATTTCAGGAACAGATAAGAAAGGGAAGAAACCAGCACAGGAAGGATAGTTGACTGTTTAGTCATTGCTGGGTGCGTAGTTTAAGTATTTTGTGTGGGTTGTACTTTTGTATAATTATAATTATCACGGTATATGTAATATCAATAGAGGGATTTGAATATGGTTATACTAGTTCAGAGTAGAACTTTGTAAATTATGAACTACGAGGTATGGTTGATGAGAGCATGTGGTTTAATATTATTTGTTGTGAACTATGGATTGATAATGTGCTTATTAGGTGACGAATTTATTGGGATAAGTCAAAATTTTAGAGGAGACTCTATCAAAATTTTTGTATGGATATTAAGTAGGATTAAGTGTAAGAGGCTGACATAGTATTATATACGCAGATGTAGCGTATATGGTATTATGTGCCGGTCGTGACGTCACTTTTACGAAGTGGGTTGTGACATAATGTGACTCTCCATCTTGGACAATCAATCTGAGCTTGGTGTTGAGTCAACCAGTCCATGTCCAATATCACATCATACCCTTGGAAAGGTAATACTCTAAGGTTAGCAATTACCAATTTGTCCCAAAATCTCAACTCACATGCGTAAACTTTTCGGGCAATTACTGTAGCTCTTATAAGAGTGGACACATACAATAATTCTGGTTGTGTAACAGTCACTAATTGTAATCCCTTAGCTAAGTCTTTAGACACAAATGACTTAGTTGCACTCGAATCAAACAATATTTTCACAACAATGTTAAATAGTATGAAAGTACCTTCAACAGCCAGAGCTGGGTCCGCCTGTCCGTCTTCTATAGCAAACACTCGAGCATGATTTTGCCTACCCTATTCTTGTTGTTGTGGCCGGTGTTGCTTCTGTAGTGGTTGTTGCTGGACGCAACCACCCTGATTCCCACCTTGACCGTTGTTCTGTCGCTGATTCTGTCTCTGTGGCCCTCGATTTTGTCAATCCTTGGCAAGATGTCCCTTCTGACCACAATTGTAGCAAGCTCCTTCTCTCTGAGCCAACTGCTTGTCTATTCGATTATTGTTCTGTTGCATTTGTGGCTGATTCTATTGTCTCTTCTGGTTCCCTTGGAACTCTTTGCCTTTGCTCAATCTCTTATTTCTATTCTTTAACTTTTGTTCAAAGTTCAGCTATTGTTCCAACAACATTGTTTTCTCCACAACCTCCCCATATTTCTTCAAGCCCATTGATATTATTACCTTTTTGATCTTGATCTTGAAACCTTTAGCAAACCTGTTAGCCTTCATTTTTTTTTTCTTCCCTTACTAGCTCAGGGGAAAACTTTACCAATTCTGTAAACTTGGTTTCATACTTTGCTACAGAGTCTGACGAACTTTGATTGCATCCTCCTCAGTATAGCCTTTGGGAAGAACTTCTCATAGAACACTTCCTTGAAGTCTTCCCAACTCATCTGCCTAACGTCAATGTTCGGATATGCCTTCAACATCTGCCACCAACTCCTAGCTGGTCCCTTAAATTGATAATGCAACTCTGTGGGGACCTGTCACCCCTAATACATCCAAATGTTCATCGAGCTCCTAGCACCATTGATCAGTTGACATGCTATTAGATATGCCATTAAACTATGAGGGGCAGAGTTTTTGTAACTCCATCAGCATTTTCCTAAGTACATTATCTTCAATATCTTCTTGTGCCCTCTGATAGATTGGAACCTTTGGCATGAACACTGGTTGTTCTACTGGAATCTGCTCCTTGAGGGCCTATATTTGCAACTCTAGTACTACCTGTGGTTGTATATGTGGCAATGGAAATGCCCTCATAATTTGTTCAGTGACCTTCTTGGTGATCTCTGTCCAAAACTCAATTAATATAGCTCTCACTTGAGCTTCAATCTGATCGATCTGTGCCCCTTGCCCCTGTGGTTCAGTCTCATCAGTTGTGGCAGCCCTTATATAGCTTGTCTCTTAGATCGAACTGTTTCCTACAACCAAAGATCCATTCAATCAACATAAATTGATCGAAGAAATCACTATAACGTCCATTCGTACTATCATGACTCTGCATTCATGTTTCTAAGTTCTCATTTGTTCAGTGGCCTATTGGTTTATGCTTCCAAGTCTTCTGATGTTTCTGGGTATTGGAATTTGGGTTCAGTGAGTTTAAAAATCATGACATGCATATTTTAAAATTTTTTTATAGACAAACATGCAAACAAACAATTTAGCATGCAATCAAACAATTTCACGCTAGTATAGAGAAATTCCTAAGTTTCCATCCATGCCTCCAAGTTTGAACATCCCATACCATCCTTGCCTGACGACATAGACTTCCACCCAGAAATCTCATTACACCCATTGCAAATGTCTTGACAATTAAGGCTTTCCAAGCTCCACTACACTTAACGGTCCCATACTAGCTAAACATAGGGAAACAAGTTCTTTTGAAGTCATTGACCATCTACCAAACATGGCCCATCAACCTTTGAGTTCAGGATTCCTCCATATCTCTGAATTCCTACACATCCCATACCATGCAAGAACCAAAGATACACGATCTGCTTGATCTCATGTCCTGACCAAACAAGTGTTTCGTTATCACATGTTCTTAGTGTCTAACCTATGCCCTAAAGTTTTTATTCTTGATCCACTGTGCCATCTTGACAACACCCTAGTCCACACCTAAGGTCTTCTCTAAGACTTAGGTGTCTATCATCCTTACTGCACGATTCCTCCATCGAAATGATAGTCCATAGTCTAAATCTTAGACTCTAGCCTCGTATTCCAAAGTACAGGCCCCGACATTTGTTCAGTACATTTACAAATCGAGCTTTGACGCCACCCTTGGTGTTAGACGCAACACTCTTTAATCTTGGGCTACTATCTAAGCCTTGGACTCCTCATCTAAGTCAACTTTATTGAAGTCTAGATATTCTACCCCATAATTCTAATAACTAAGCTTTGACACCACCCTTGGGTGTTAGTTTACTTTTCCTAGTGAGCTACTAACTGAACTCTAATACCAACTTTATAACAACTCGGCCTAGAATCTGGTCACAATCGTTACTGTTTGGGAGCGTTTGTCTCTTAATGTGACACATATTCATATCATGAAAGGCAGTCTCTACTGCTCTGGATGCGGTCACTCCCACTTTCACCCTTTGGGCATTACGACATTACTGTTTCTCAAATCATCTCCCAGTTCATTTTTACTGGGTCACATCCCATCATATATTAGAGTCATTATCATAGTAAATCATAACATGAATGATCAACAATAATGGGATGATAAACTAAACAAAATAAAGCATCTTAACCTCAATACTAGTCAATTACTGGCGCTCGCGACCAAGGTTCATATGAATAACAAATGCTTGGCCCAATAGTTGACTCTAATAAATAAATAAAAGACATAAAGTAAAATAGATCCCATTGCCCTAAAATTGATAAATAATGAGTTACTTTATTCTACACGACCTCAACAATGAGATGTACCATAACTACAAAAATATCGCTCCTCACTTGTCAACACAAGTGTCTTTAGTGATTACCTAAAAAAGAGACTTAGGGGGTGAGCTCAAGAGCCCAGTGGATCATAAACCAAACATCTCAAACATTAGAATAGTCAAAACATAAAACATGCAAGTAATTATTAGGCATTAGGCGTTTCATATACTTCAATTTTTTAGGTTGACATTAAGACCGAAAAGACCTTCCTCCGTATTCCCCATTAGGTTTGGAATATTGGAAGTAGTGCCCAACAACCTGTTACTTATTCAAAACCCTATCTCAAGAATGATGTCTCACTCGAAAATCAATCTAGGGAGTGAAGTGACACTCGAACCTTAGTCCCATCCTACTACTGTCACATTAGCATCAAGACCTGCCTTGGGTTGGGAGCACCCACGATGATGCCAAACTACTACCATAATATCTAAATCACCGTGTCGATACATGGTTAATTCTCTTAATCGTCTTTGATTAGTGACCACAACATATTCACAATTCTCATATCCAAATATAAATAAATGATGGATATAGATCAACAGAACATCATGCTTATAGTCACATCACTCACAATATTCCTTACATGATATACATGGCATACATTTCAACAGTAATGACCTTCTTGGATAGTACAACATGCTATCAGCATCATAGAGGACAACGATTCATTAATAGGTCTCACACCATCCCTAGCATGCTTCTAAACAATTTATACAAGTAAATATTTAATCATGCTTCACATTCAAACCAAAGTAATACTAAAGAGTTTAGGGTAGTCACCACCACCTATTTCCATTTTCGGTTTCCTTCTAAAGCCTCACTTTGTTATCCCAATCTTCACGTATCCTCAACCTTTAAGGATTTAATCTCATGATTCTTAGAAGTTGAAGTAGTAGTAGCATTTTTAAACAATAATACAATGATTTTCAAGTCTATGTGGTGTATGGTGTGTAAGAAGGTCACTGCAGACATATATTGATCTATTTTTCTCCTGTGTACTAAGGTAAAGTCAGGAAATACCATGGTGATCAAGGTTTGTGTATGAAAAACAAGAAAGCGCAATCACATTTGCGTTATCGAGATAACTTGTGAAGGTTAATCACACTACAGCGATATTCTACATTTTGGGCAATTTTTCCATGTCATTACTATGGTAGTCTTGAGCATTACTGCGGTAACACGTGAGAGACTTTAAGTGAACAATGCACTATAATAATAATTACCGTGATAGTCACGCGATTTCCAAAAAATCGCACTCTGTTCGTGTGTTTCGCATTTCCTCTCATACATGGGACTCTAATGCACTGAACTTTAGACTCAAAAACATGAATTATACATAACAGAGGGACGTATATATATATGGGTTACAAAATTAAAAGTGAGAAATATTATTAATCAATTATTTAAGTAAATTATCTAATTAGCTAGTTGATTTGGATTTAATACATCACACAAAAAATGAAAACAAAATATGTAGAATTAACAATTTAATTGTACAATCGAAATAGAATAGAAATATAAATTTCAAAAAAATGAGAAAATTTTGAAAAATTCAAATAATATAAACAATAAGAAATTCAAACACTAAAAATTAAAGAAGTCTCAAAATAAAAATATAGAAGTATTAGTAGGTTTATATTATATTGATATAAGTTAAAAAAAAATTAGCGATATATAGATTGCAAAAATTAACAATTTCTTTATTCAACCGTGATCTAGGATTTTTGCTTTACTAATTTGTGTGAGCAGAAGAGGAAATTGGAAGAATTTCCTTGTTGATTGCCCACCCAGAAATTGTTAATTCCCACTCGTCCAAATTCTATATAAAGGTCCCCTGCGCTCACTTTTTCTTTACCCTAGAGTAAGAAATGCTCTCTCTCCCCCTCAGCCTCCCTCTTGGCATTCTTTCTCTCTCCAGGGTTATTCTAAACAGCAATTGGGGTAGAAGTAACAGAGTGTTGCAGAAATTCTGTAACAGTTGGAGTTGAAGTAACGAAGTGCTACCGAATCTTTCAACAAATGTGGAAGTAATTGCTAATCTTTATTTGATTATTTTGATTTGAATAAGTATTACATGAGTGGTGATGTTTTGAAGTTGATTATTTAGAAATATGTTTTAATATGCATGCTTTATTTATTTGATGTGCCATGAATATGCATGTTATGCATGTTTAGAATTTAAGAATAATAATGCATGATATGTATGCACTGTGCCATGAATGAATGTTTAATGATTCATGTAATATACATGTTATATTGATGGTTTAATATGATATAGTGTGTTTTATCACTAAGAAAAGATTAAATAATAATTATAACCACATACAGTGCAATGACAGGCTGCATAGCGTTATTGTGTGTGTTCCACCCTGATCCGACGTACCAGCTTACCATTGATGATTTTGAACTGGGTTTCCAAGAGTGATCCCACTTTATAGATATTAGGGTTTGAGTTTTTAAGAGTGGTTCTCTCTCCCAACGATGTGGAACACAAAGATTAAACTCTTTCGGTCTTAATGTCAACTATAAATAAGAAATTTGTTTGAATCACCTAATGTACAAAAGTTTTTAATATGCTTAGTTTGTTTGAATTGAAATAATGATTTAAATGTTTAGAAAGATCTATTAGGCTATGTGCTTACCCCTCCTACTTTAATTTTTTAGGGAATCAAAATTTTGAAGATGCATGCTAAGGAATTAGAATATGTTTCTGTTTAGAAGATTATATTTTAATGTAAGGGGCATAATGACCCAATTTTTTTGAATTTTTGTTGCAACCTATTTAAAGCCTTCTGCTGTAATATTTTTTTTTAATTTGAGTCATGTACTCTCTTTTATTTTTATTAAATCAATAAAGATTTGGAAAGTTTTTCTTTTATCTCTTTTGCAATTGTCTTAGTGAATGTTTATTAAATAAATCAGGCATGAGATAAAAGAATTAGAATGTCAAGTTGAGTATTTGTAACGTAATGCCGTCGGCCTGCCCTATGCTTAAATTTCGCTAAGAATACAGCGGATGAGTCCAACTAAAATAAAGATCTTGGGGGTCGGGGTTTTACAAATGTGGTATCAAAGCTCAGTCAATAGATGTATTGGGCTAAAATTAGAAAGTTTGTTCTAATACCAATGGTGGTATCAGATTTAGAAACTCAATTAGGTTTGACCTGTATTTTGAGTTGAATTTAAAATGCCCTACCTTCTATTTTGAAACTGAAAAAATGTTTTAGAAAGTGTTTTCGAAAAGAAAAGATATGTTTTGAATGTTTTGTTCGGATACAAAGACTATAAGTTGAGCTAATAGTGGGTAAGCCTTGTCCTGAGTAAAGCTAAATATTGAAAGAGAGATGGGTTATTCCGTTCTAGAAAGCACGGTTGTTAAGTAGACTTCGCTCTCGCTGTCTAATCTGGAGGTTGTTCGATCAGCTTGTACGAGTAGTCTGAGTTGAAGAACACCTTTACCTTTTATAAAAGAAAATTAGAAAGTAAAAAATTAGGGCAAGAAATTGAATAGAACTTGAAAAAGATGCCCAAGGTGGTATCCAGATTGAGACCATGTGTCTAGGGAATAGAACTTAGGTAGAAACGTCGGTGTATTCAAGAGTTACACAGTGGATCAAAAGCATAAAACTGTAGGACATAGGATAGAAACTGAAAATGTGTGAAAACAAACACTTGTTAGGTCAGGACACGAGATCGGAAGGATCCTATATTTTTTGGTTTCTATATAGTTTGGGATGCATAGGAATCCGGGGTATAGAGAATGGCGGACTATGTTTGGTGAATGATTGATAACTTTGGAAGAGCTTGTCTCCTTATGCGTGGCTGGTATGGAACAGTCATGTATAGTGGGGTTTGGGAGGCCTTAGTTGTCGTGACATTTGTGAAATTGTTTGTGTATAGTGAAACCTCTAAGTGAAAGCCTATGTCGATAGACAAGGATGGTATGGGATACTCAAACTCGGAGGCACAGATGAAAACTTGGAATTTCACTATGTGACGACCCGCATTTTTTATCATCGGAATGACAGGTCCGAAATTCATGTACTCAATGTATTTTCTGGAATTATAATGAGAAAATACAAAATTTTCCTCAATTTTACTCAATTTTGAATTAATTATTAAAGAAAATGGAAATAATTCAAGAAAATACAATTTTAAGGAGAAAACACAATGGAATATTAGGAAAATGTGTTTTCTTGAGGAAAATAATTTATAGGATGGATTTATGAATTTTTG
>JAJIYU010009672.1:0-16861 GCA_030144865.1 Tinospora cordifolia | reverse complement strand
ACGACCTAGAGCTAGCGGCCATTGTGTTTGCCCTGAAGATTTGGAGACACTACCTTTATGGAGAGAAATTTGAGTTGTTTTCAGATCACAAGAGCTTGAAGTACATCTACACCCAGAAGGAATTGAACCTTAGGCAACGGAGATGGATGGAATTCTTGAAAGACTATGATTTTCAACTACATTACCATCCGGGGAAGGCCAATGTGGTGGCCGATGCTTTGAGTAGGAAGTTCAACAAGCATGAAGAAGAAAAAGGCCAGATGTACCAGTTGATTGAAGATCTTAGGCTGGGTGTGACCCTAAATGAAAAGCAAGCCTACCTCTGCACTATGTCTTGTCAACCAAATCTTCTGCACCAGATCAGGAGGAAAAAAGGCAAGACAAATGGCTTACCAGCCTAATCGAAGGAGTTACACAAGAAAAACATACTGACTTTAGGTTAGATGCTGAGAATATCCTAAGGCTTGGGGAAGGATATGTGTACCTCAGAATGGGCCGAGTAAGCAGATTATACTTGATGAAGCCCATCAAACTAAGTATACCATGCACCCAGGTGGGGACAAGATGTACCAGAACCTCAAGAAAACCTACTAGTGGAGAGGAATGAAAAAGGACATAGCCAAATATGTCTCTAAGTGCTTAACATGCAAACAAGTGAAAGCAGAACACCGAAAACCCTCTGGAATGTTACAACCACTCCCTATCCCGGAATGGAAGTGGGATAACATTGCCATGGACTTTGTCAGTGGTTTACCCAGGAACCAAAAAGGAGAAGACACTATTTGGGTGATAGTGGATTGTCTCACCAAAGTGGCACACTTCCTGCCAATCAGATCCACAGACCAAGTAAGTAGGTTGTGAGAGCTGTATGTGAAGGAAATTGTGAGGCTGCATGGTGTACCCAAATCTATTGTGTTTGACAGAGACTCTCGCTTCACTTCACAGTTCTGGCAGAGTCTACAGAAGGAGATTGGTACTAAGCTCACTATGAGTACAGCCTTTCACCCTCAGACGGATGGTTAGTCTGGGAGAGTTATCCAGATTTTGGAAGATATGTTGAGGGTTTGCGTTCTAGACTTCAAGGAGAATTGGAGCAATTACTTACACTTGGCGGAGTTTGCCTATAACAACAGTTATCAAGCAAGCATAAAAATGGCTCCATTGGAAGCTCTTTATGGAAGACCCTGCAGATCACCTACTTGTTGGGCTGAGCTTGAAGACCATGTATTAACTGGGCCAGACTTGGTAGAAGAGATGAACAACCAAGTCAAGTTTATACAAAGGAGTCTTACTACTGCACAGAGTCGTCAGAAGAGTTATGCTGACAAAAGGAGAAGACCACTAGAGTTCTAAGTTGGGGACAAAGTATTTCTGAGAGTCAGTCCTCAGAAAGGTATCAAAAGGTTCGGATTCAAAGGAAAATTATCTCCGAAATTTGTCGGACCCTTTGAAATACTTAGAAGAATCGGAGAATGTGCTTATAAGTTGGATCTACCAAGCCGGATAACTTTAGCACATAACGTATTCTATGTCTCTATGTTGAGAAAGTACAAGCCTGACCCCTCTCACATCATCCACTGGGAGGAAGTGAACATTCACGATGATGCTACATACGAGGAAACAGCGGTGAGAATCCTTGATCACAAGGTTCAGAATCTGAGGACTAAGGATATCCCCTTAGTTAAAGTACTGTGGAAGCATCACGGGATGGAAGAGGCTACCTGGGAGCTAGAAAGTGAAATGAAGACCATGGACCCGCATCTGTTCATTAGGAACACCTAAACATGTACGAATTTTGAGGGCGAAATTTTTTCTAAGGAGGGTAGGTTGTAACATCTCGAAAAATTTTATATGAAATTTTTATTTTTACATAGAAAATTATATAAAATTGATGAATGAAAATTTTAACATGTCCTAGTTACCCAAGCGAGGAATAAAAATCAAATTAGTGGATTTTTGAAAGAAAAAAATATGATTATAATGCATAAAATGGGATATCATGGTCAAAAACACAAAGATATATGCAATTTTTGATGAAATCAGGATTAGAAAGTCAATTGGGGTCGAGATATGGAAAAAAATCCAAAAAGAAAGCAAGAAATAGGGTTGAAAAATAAAAAAACAAACTCAAAATTCTGTTAATCGTAGATTTGTAATCTGGATTAGAATCCTACGACCAAGACCAGGTCCGCACATACGCACTAGAGCACCGAATCAGCCAGATCGAACGACCAGAAATTCGCATGTGTAACTCGAGGAATATCAAACGGCCAGAGAGAGTTTCGTTGATCGCGAAATCGGACCGCACACAGTGATCGAGGAAGATCGGACAGTCCAGATCGAGGTGCTCTGGGATAATCGCGAACGAACACTACGCTCAAGGAAATTGGACGGTGTAGACGTAGTTCGTTGATCGCGAATAGTGAAGCGCTCGAGAACGATCCAATGGCCGAGATCTCATCCGCAT
Organism: Tinospora cordifolia; assembly: GCA_030144865.1. Classification (NCBI taxonomy): domain Eukaryota; kingdom Viridiplantae; phylum Streptophyta; class Magnoliopsida; order Ranunculales; family Menispermaceae; genus Tinospora; species Tinospora cordifolia. Next base: position 14,394 of record JAJIYU010009672.1, on the reverse strand, counting down.
GATCCAATGGTCGACGTTGCACGCGCCAAAACGAGTTCGCGATCCAGTGTTGCGATCGAGACGTATTCGATGGCCCAGATAAACGAATCCAATCCATCGCGAAATGAACGCTGTAATCGGTGCATATCAGACGGACCAGATTCACGCATCTCAATCGATCTGAGATCTGAATGCGTGCTTCGAGGATGATCTAACGCTCCTTATCCCAGGTTCCGAAAATACGTTAAAATTAATAAAAAAATACGAAAAAAATATCTGAAAAATAGTTTCTAAATTCTGAAAAATATTCCTAAAATCTAGAAAAATGTCGAAAAATATTGTTTTTGCTCCAAAAATTAGAAACTACGAAATTTGGTAGAATTAGCGTGTTTTATTCATAGAAGGACACAAAACTTTCTATTTTCTCCCATTGAAAATTCTATATAAACCCCCCTAGGCCCCCAATTTCATCCATTCCAAGAATAAGAGTTGAATGCTCCTCTTATTTTCTCAAAACCTTCTTCTTGGCACCTCTCATCTTCCCTTCTTGTGTGTGTGAGAAGCACTTGGATTGGGTGATATTCGTACATGGGGGAATTGTGCCGAAATTCTGAAAGAAACCATTACAAGGTGGAAGTGATTTCTAGAACACCCTTCTTTTCTTATTTGAGTTCATGGCATGATCATTGTTTGTGTGGTCTTCACTGAATTCAAAGATTTTACATGTTTATTTCAGTATTTCAGTTTTAATTCATGTTTGGGAAATCATATCATCCACGCCATATAGTATCATGCTTAGGCTTTTAAATTAAAGTATGATGCATGTTTTATGAGTGTTTCATAAATTGATTTGGTGTGTTCTAAATTTTAGTTTGATTTTATATTCTGAAAATTATTTTATCTTGATGTGAGAATTAAACAAAGACAATGAAGATAATAACCACGTACCATCAAAGTAGTCATGGCGACACTATGGATGTTCTTTTCATATGAGTTAGGTCATAGTTTTCAGACCTAAGTACTTGAGGGTTGTGTACCACTGGTGGGTCACCATGTGTAACAGGTTGATGCCAACATGTGCCACTAACGGGTTGATGCCGAGTGGGCCCTATTTACTTAGTTAAGAACATCAAGGGATTAAAGGCCTTTTGGTCCGAGACTCGACTTAAACAAATTATTGTTTGAAACGCCTAATGTTTGCAAGTGTTGGAATTATGATTGTGTTATGAGTTTGAATATGAAAAATGGTTGTTCGAAAATGATCCACTGGGCTATGTGCTCATTCCTTCCTATCTTATTTTTCAGGAACATGAAATATATGAAGTAGTTGAACATGGATAGGTCTTTTTGCAAGTTTTTGCCTTATTACTATTATTTTTTTAGAATTTTTAGGGCATGTTGCACATAGTTTTTATGTTTTTCTACTAAACATAAAAACTATGTGGATCATTTCTGAATATGACTGCATTTCTACTTTGAGCTTGATACCATGCCTTATAATAATAGCCATTCATTTCAACCTGCTTATACCCTTCGCGTTTATCGTGTTACTGTGATTCTAAGTTTATGTCTCTAGGTTTTTGATCTGTCTCTGTGGTCTAGAGTTTATGTTTCTAAGTCAACAACATTTCATTTAGTTCTGGATAAAGGAATTTTTATGTCAATATTCAAAATAGTGATATCACATATATCCAAAGCAAACACCCAAGAATCAACCAAACAATGCACGCTGGAATCATGGAATCCATGTTCCATTACGGCTATGATATATTTATGCCAAATCCTGGTCTCTAAGGATGACGCAAGACCCACCGTACGCGACCGTCCCATACTAGTAGAATACAGTGCGTGCAAGTTCTTCCAAAGAGTCCGTTCATCGCCCATTAGAATTTTGCAAGTGTCACGCTCCTTAAAGCTGATGCAAGATCCACCATACGTGACCGTCCCATACCGGTAGAATATAGTGTGTACATTTTCTGCCCAAGAATCGATCACTCACCATTGATGGTCCGTTATTCTTCGAATCCAAGATTCCCCTATACCCTTAAGTCCTTTCATTATAAACATCTAGACTAGAAGTACAAAATCCTCCTGAATCGAATCCTGACACAAACGAGTGTACGTAATTACATTGTCAGTTCTAGCTTATGTCCTAAAACCTTTTATTGGGATCCACTATCTTCAAGACATCACTCGGTCTTCCCTAAACTTAGGGTTTCTAGACTTGGCTTGTGGACTTGCTATGAGTCACCAAACCTAAACGCGACTCAATCTCAAATCTATGTGACGCCCTCGTTCCCATGTAATGAACAATTACTGAATATAGCACACCCATTAGGGCTAATAATCAAGCATAGCACCACCCACAGGGCCATAACTAGCATAGCACACCCGTAGGGCCATTACTAGCATAGCACACCCGTAGGGCCATCACTGAAACATGGCTCGCCTATAGGGCCATAATCCTACTTTTGCCCATCTGCGAGTGTTACTGCAACCCGAGGACATCACCTAAATCTTTTATATTTCTAGCCACATAATCACTAGTAAATTTCTTTTATTAACTCTCTTTTAAAAACAAATCAGATCAAAATTATTTCCAGTGAAAATCAATCCAGTGAAATTTTCTTTTCATTTCAATAACATTATTATGAAAACAGTTCTGTCTGGCGTTACTCGGCCAAGAAAAATCCATTCATGCCCAGTGTTGCCAAACACTAAGCTCTAATACAAAAACTATGTCACACCCCGAACCCTGGGCTGAACATCATATTTGTCAATCTAAGGCCCTGTCATCGGGCGTTGCGCGGCTCCAAGCTCGGCGCGTGGTCCGCCAAGGCACCGGGTGTGCAACAATCATCATCATCTTTTCACAAACCTCTATACACGAGGTTTGAATCATTTCTTAATTTCAAATAATCATTTCATTCATGCTTTACTAAGCAATTAATGTCAAATCAAATTCACCGGATGTTCAAAATCATATTCATATTGGAAATTAATATAATAGTAGCGGAAACACTTTTTCGGATCAAATCTTTCTAAATCATTAAACACTGTTTAACATTCGATATCTAAAAATCATCAGTTTATCAATCAAAATAAAACAGTGTTCAAGATGGTAAAACAGTCTTGTAAATACATATACAAAAATATGATACATGACCCTCTGGCCCAAATCCAAAATATACATCATAAAAACTATTCAAAACAGAGAGACAGTTTAACACAAAATATCACCCTCTCTCTCTATAAATCCTCCAGTCTCCGGTCTGCATCCTCACTGAGTGCTGGGCCCATGAGTACCTGTAAAATAAAAATGGGGTGAGCTCGAAAGCCCAGTGGATCTCCCCTACACATCAATAGCATTATACAAACGAGCATACGAAACATGCAAGCAATTTCAAATCATTAGGGGCATTTCAAACACTTCGTCAATTTATCAGTTGCGCTCTAATATCAGGAATCTACCATCTGATATTAGGAATTAACCGAAAGAGTGAACCACCCTCAGTATCCCAATTGTGGTCTTGAACACAATTAGGCACGACATATTTATAAAACAGAAGTCTACCTCTGAGACCACGACCCAAGAAGATATTAAAACCCAGGGAAAAATCCTCATGACTTTCCAAATCCAAGGGTTTCATACGGCCGCTCGCTGTTTGGCCTAGGTGGGGGATACCCACGATGACGTTCTGGTCACAACCGGATAACATTTACGTGATGTACCAGTGCCCGTCCATCGCCCTAGTACGTGGAGTTCTTAATAAACCTTTAATGTTCTTTAGTTTTACAATCATAGTTTTCATTCCACGCAACATATAGACATGCTTATTCAAAATGCTAACCTAAGCAAAGAAAGCAAACAAACACCAAGCTAATCATAATATCTTAGTACTAGAAAGCGAGTAACCAGTCATCCGGATATCATATCAATCATTCCACCCAAAGCACACAATCCTAGCATGGTACTAAGTATAGAAATTTAAACATGAATCATATTTCGTATCCAACGTCCGCATAATACTAAAAAGTGAGGAAGAGATAGTCAACCCCACCTGTACACACCGGAATACTACTCAATCGTCGCTCCTCTCACAGCAGTCCAATACCGTCAATCTACATCATTAGACGATAGTGATACATTACTTTGGGCTTTTAATACTCTTTTCACCTAACTCTAGGGGCCTGGTATCATTCAGTGTTCCAGAGTGTACACAAAACACTTCAAAAAACACAATTTGCGTCTATCGATCGTGGTCGGTCTTGTGTGGACCACGGTCTACACACAATTTCTCACCCAATAGAGGGATTTCACATGTGTACGCCATACTTGTGATTCCCATTCATGTTTAACACATAAATCTAGTGCATTGGACACCCAACAATAATTCAAACACATAAACCAGCTAAGGATTGGTGCTTATATCATTTCTTCGCTGAAATCCCTTAATCAAGCCTTAAAAATGGGATTTTGTTTCAATTTGTTCAACCCCCTTCAATTCAACAACCAAAAACCATCATAAATTATCCACACTAGTGTCCAAACACACACACAAGGAAATGAAAAACAGCTCACCACGTTTTGATTTGGTTTCTAGCCACTATACCCTCAACACAACACTCTCAAATGGATCTCTATCCTTTTGATTTATTAACAATTGATAACTACTTTAAATGTGATCAACTCTTAAGGAAAAACTCAAATAAAATCAAGAAACTCACCTTCAAATCGCCCTCAAGTCGTTTCCTCCAAATCCCAAACTATTTCAGTGTGAAATGAGAAAGTTAGAGCTTGAAAAGTTTATATAGATCGCACACAAACTGCGATCAAAGCCAGACGGACCTCGGTCATCGGACAAATTTTTCTTTCTGGAACGCGGTTAGCACTTTATGGACCATGATCGGCACTTTACGGACCGCGATCAACCATGTGACCTAGTTTTTTCCGTAATTTTCCACTGATAACCGCGGTCAACTTTCAGTGACCGCAGTCAACAGTGTAATACCCTATTTTTTAACGGTTTCCCCCATTATCCAACAGCCTGATTTATTTATTTTAATACCATACTATATAATAATCATTTAAAACATGTTTTCACACATTTTTACATTTATTTCATAATTTTAAAAATCCATTTTCGATTTGTATGCATTTGAAAAGTTAGAGTATTACAAAAAATGAGGCATTCGGTTGATTCACCTGCATGAGAAACTATAAATGACAATGATGAATCTTTTGCATTAGGTTCTAGAAATATTAGATTTGGTTTGGCTACGGATGGTTTTAATCATTTTCAAGACCTTAGTTTGAGGTATAGTTGCTAGCTAGTAATATTAGTTACATATAACTTACCTCCATGGTTGTGCATGTTGAAGGATAATTTAATGTTGACATTACTCATTCTTGGGCCGAAACAACCAGGAAATGATATAGATATTTACTTAACACCTTTGATAGACGATTTGAAATTGTTATGGACAAATAGAGTTGACATGTATGATGCATTTATAAAATCAAAAATCAACTTAAGAGCAATCTTAATGTGGACTATAAATGATTTTCCTGCTTATGCAAATATGTCAGGGTGGTCAAAAAAAGGAAGATTTGCATGTCCTATTTGTCACTTGGATACTTGCTCTGAATGGTTACGTCATAGTCGAAAATTCTCATACATGGGTCATAGAAGATTTTTAGTTCATGCCCATCCATACCGAAAAAAAAAGCCTGGTTTAATGGTAAACAAGAGCTACGAGGAAAACCAAAGTGGTTTACAAGTGAAGCAATTCTTGTAGAGGTAAAAAATATTGTAAATGACTGAAGAAAGAGTAAAAAAAAAAGAAGAGAAAGACCAAAGAGGAAGAACATACATGGAAAAAGAAGTCAATTTTCTTTGAATTACCATATTGGAAGGTATGCTTATAAATTTGTGCATTGTACTCTAAATTTATTTGTTTTGTGAAACATAATATTGATTCATTCTATTTCATAACAGATGAAGTAATTAAGTAAAATTTATGCAGAGCTTGCTTTTACATCATAATTTGTATGTGATGCACATTGAAAAGAATATATGCGATAGTATTATTCACACACTTCTGGATGTGAAAAGCAAATCAAAAGATGGACTCAATGCTCGTAGAGATTTGGAATGCATGAATATTATGATCGAGTTACATGTTGAAAAGCGAGAAGATTGATCATATTTACCTATCGCAATGCACACTCTTTCAAAAGAAAAGAAAAAAAAATTCGTAAGGTTAGCAAATTTGAAGTTACCTGACGGTTATGGGTCTAACATTGAAAATTGTGTGTCGATTAAAGAATGTAAGATACTTGGCTTGAAGTCACATGATTGTCATTTATTAATGCAACAAATTTTGCCTGTTGCTTTAAGAGGAGTTCTACCAAATGGTCCAAGATATGCAATTTCACAACTTTGTATATTTTTTAATATACTTTATGATAAGATCGTTGATTGAAATTTATTATTGGACTTGGATGATTCAATAGCCGAAACTTTGTGCATTTTTGAAAGGTTATTTCTCCATGTTTTTTTGATATTATGGTTCACTTAACAATTCACTTGGGACGAGAAGCTCGTTTGGGTGGACCAGTCCAATATCAGTAGATGTATCCATTTGAGAGGTAGAATATGTATCACTTTAATGTGTTTAGCTACTTCATTATATATGTATCTTAGTCCATTGCTCATCAAATAATTGAATGTACTAAGCTTTGTAGTGTTTTAAATTCATGAAAGTGCTAAAGGGCTATGTTAAGAATCATGCATGACCAGAGGGTTGTATAGCTGAACGATATCTTGCCAGTGAGTGTACCATATTTTGTAGCAAATATATAGAGAAAGCACGTGAGGTGGGGATTTGATTGACACGCAATGAAGATGTTGAAAATGAAGATGAAGAAAATAAAATAGAATTGGAGGGCTACTCAATTCTTAGTAAAAAGAAAGTTGTGCTTCAGTCTGATATCTTGGATATTGCTTACCATTATGTTTTATTAAATAGTTTAGAAGTTCAACCTTACATAGAGTAAGTATATTGTTCTTATAATTCATATCATAAATAATGAATATCTTAGTGCTTCATTCAAGTTGGAACTAACTTTATGTTGTTTATTAAAATGCACTTGAATGAACTTCGACATTCATATAGAAGATTATTAAGGAATGAATATTTGTTGTATAAAAGACACATGGATAAATTTAATAGATGGATTCATGATAAGGTAACAAGCATTTTTCAACATGCATTTTCATTTATCTTAGCAAAGTAAGACTCATTATATTCTCTTTTTGCTATATGATCAGATTAAGGAGCTTGTTGGACATAATAATGTTTCTAGTAAGCTAACATGGCTCACACTGAGGCCTAGGGAGCAAGTATTATCATGTCAGGGATATGTAATAAACGGTCTCCATTTTCATACAAAAGATGCACAGAAATCCCGACACAATAGTGGTGTTTCAGTTGAAGCAATAACTCTTTGTAGGTCTAGTGCAAAAGATAAATCACAATAATCTGGGAAGGTCACTTATTATGGAGTCTTAAGAGATATCATAATTCTTGATTATCATACATTTCATGTGCCTATTTTTAAATGTAATTGGGCTAATATTGTCAATTGTGTCAAGAAAGAAGAACGATTTACATTAGTCAATCTTCATAAGGAGTAATCTCAATTTGATAAGGATACATTTATTCTTGCATCACAAGTAAGGCAAATTTTCTATTCTAGAAAAATGAAACATCTAACTAGTACGTCATTTTGAGAGATCCTCCAAGAGCTTTTCATGAGTTACAAGCATATAAGGAAAGTATAAACTTGACACATGAGCCTATGAACATGTCAACATTTGGAGATGGAAACATGGAACATTATGCTTGTAACACCCCAATTTTCGAGCGGACCTCCGTTCACGTGTTATGTCACGTGTGGATTGTCGTTCGATGAAAATTGAGATGCTACTAAAATTTTCTTCTATCAAAAATCTTATTCTTCGGAATACCGTTCAAATCATAGTATATTTGTTCTTAAATCAATATTTCGGTAATCATTTGTTAAAATCAAACATCAAAAGGGTTCTCAAAATATTTACCGAATTAAGCGACACAAATTATCAATAACGCAGCGGAAATCCTTAAAATCATTTATTCGAACTAAAATCATTAAACAAATAAAATCATTTAAAGGTAAAACAATTAAATTTAAAACCAAAGCAAATTACATTAAGATAATCCAGTAAAGTACATAAAAACTTAACCTCCAAGTACCCTATCCTTGACAACCTCCCCACGAGGCGTCCAATCAGAGTGCGGGTCTTCTGACGTAGTCAATATACTCTATGTCCAAGTGTACCTAAAAAATATAAAGGGTGAGCTCGAAAGCCCAGTGGATCATTCCTACACATCACAGACATTATACAGACCCAATCCAAAATATTACAAACACTTTCAAACATTAGGCGTTTCAAACATTAACTTATTTGTTGTAACCTAAACCCGAAGAGTTGGTTAGACTCCCAATATTCCTTTGTGATCCAGGATGGAAATAAGTGCATGCAATTTGGCCAGAAACAAGAAATCAAGAACATCAATATCCAAAGATAAGTAACGCTCTGCAGCCTATTACTTATCCCCATGCACGCCATGCGGCCTGTACGTGTAAAACACAGTCTAAGGGACAGTAATGGTATGCAGCCTATTACTAAGGTAATGCTATGCAGCCTGTTACCAAATCCCAAAGACAAATCAAGTGTCGAACAAAATCTAAGGAAATGAACGCCATGCGGCCTATTCCTTTTTATTCCCAAGATATCACAGTCAAAGGTAAGGAACGCTATGCAGCCTGCTCCTTATGATTCCCAAGACAATGAAATTTGCTATCGACACTAAGGGTTAGGAATATTTACGACGCTATGCAACCTGTCGCACCGGTGTCTGGGATTCTTATTTAACCATCAATCTTAATTTAGTGAAGCAATAATGCATTCAAGCCCAAACATTCAATCAACATGATATCAGAAATAGATCAATGAAATATCACATGAGCGGTAAATCTTAATAGAAATCATGCATAGCGGTAAATCATTCGACAATTCAACAATTTCAACCAAAGCATCCAATTCCAACAATTCAAATCAACCTTTTTCAAAACATTAACAACCTATAATCTATTCAAACAATGTCTTGAATTTTAATCCGCATAATACATGTGAGAGAAAAAATAATGCCCACCTGATTTTCGCCAATTTTCAGGGCAACCTTGCTTTCCGTCGATACGTTTAGTACTCCAAACTAATGATATCTGAAATTCACCGATAGATAACATTTGTCTAAATCCTTAATTCATATTTAATCTTATCCAGAACATTCTTTTCTATATTATCTTATAGTATTCTTTAATCTATATTAATATGCTCATTATACTATGATTACCCAACAAACATGCTTAATTCCAAAATAACAATCTATTAGTTTCCTTACCTCATGATTTGGTAACTCACTAGTTGATGAAAGACTAACCACCACGGTAGCTGAATTCACTTCATGCACACACTCATCTCGGTTAGTCACCACTGCACACGTAATCTACCCAATGCACACTCCACTTACACGGTTCCAGCCTTCTTCAACTAACAACAGCAGTAGCTGTGCCATTCACAGCAACAACAATGGCAGCTGCGGTTTCTGTGTTACACCAAGTTTTTTCTCCCAACTGTTCGTCCACACAGCCACTCATCCTTCCTGTTTTCAGTTGCAGCAGCAGCCATCCCATCTTCTGCGTTTCTCACGTACACCAGCAGCAGCAGAAATTCCATCTCTCTGTTTTCAGTTTTCTGCAACCGTCTTCTTCTTCATTTTTCCAACAGCAACAGCGGCATGCATAGCTTTCTTTCAATCCCCTGTCTTCGTTCGACAACCGTAGCAGCAGAAGAAATCAGCTGCAGAAGCAAATGGCGACCATCCATGCATGGTTCACGCACCAGCAGCACCAGCTGCTTTCTTACCTTCTATTCATCACACCAGCCGCACGCCATCAGCCTCTTCTTTCCTTCGTTTCCTTTTTCTTTTTCCTCCTGTTCTTGTCTGTGTTTCACTGCAATTCCATCTTCTCCGTTTTCCATCCCCTGCAGTAGTAGCAAAACACTAGCTGCAGACTTCAGCCCGAAACTCCTTTCCTCTTCTTTCCATTCGGGTTGCAGCAGTATGGTGCAATAGTAGTTCATGCGCTGCTTTCCTTCCCTTCCTCAGTTAACAGTAGCATGCAGCAGCAGCTGCATACACACACCTCACCGTCTCCTGTTTCCTATCTATCATCACTGCACAACTTTCCTTTTAATTTTTCGGCAGCAGCAGCGACAGTGGCAGCACCAGCCGTTGCGTCGATCTTTCTTTGTTCTGTTGCCACCTCTCTTCCTCTGTTCCACGGTGAAGATAGCAGCAGCAACTTGAGCAGCCGAATCTCACTACTCAGTTGCCTCCAGCAGCTTGTCCGTTCGGTGTTAGTAACAACAAAATCACCCACTCTTCCTCCGTCACTCTCTGCTCCCTGTTGGTTCGGTTGTAGCAGCAGCAGCTGTTACCATGGCAGCCGTAGCTGCAACAGAACACTATGGTTCTGTTTTTCTTCCTCTTCTTCACACTTTTCATTGACCAAACAATTCTCGTGCCTCCTAGGAACTTCCTGGATCCTTCTTTTGTTGCCTTCCGATCACCGCCCAACCCGATCTTCATTTTCCAGAAATCTCGACTCTCTTCTTCAGCACGCCTCATGCCACCGTCCAACCATCACTTCTTATTTGCACACACACGCACCACTCCTTATCCACATACACATACGCCCATGTTTCATTTTTTTATAACGTTATGATATAATAAAGTCACCATTTCTTTTTTTTTTTTCTACTAATCATCCTAATTTATTATAAAGCTTGATTATAAGTTCATATTAGTATTCTATAGTTACTCCTTATCACAAATGGTATGTATATAATTATTGTTATTAATTCAATCACTGTGTATTATTATTATTATTATTATTATTTTTTAACCAAATAATAGATTTTATTTTCGCATCACTAGCGCCTTCGCGTGAGCGCGAGCGATGAAATAATTTATTTACCCTTGTTCGCTCACGATGTGGCACGACCACGAAGTTACGGGGTGTTGCAATGCTAGGATTGACCTAAATGGCATTATTTTGTGAATAATGTAGGCATTAAGTTACTATTCTTTTCCTCGGGGCAACTATGACAAAAAATAAGACTTAAGAAGCGGGTGAAGTAGGTATTCGCTTTTCAGTTACTATTCTTTTCTTCGAGGCTACTATTCTTCTTCTTTAGTATAAGGTATCTACTCTTTCGCATTCATGGTTTATAATGTTTGTTGATTACTATTATAGCTTTTGGTTTAAGATTAATAAACAATGTGAAATTTTATCTCTTTCACATATATATGCTTTTAAGAAAAATTAATATGTAGCTAGGTCTAGGTGTCCAATCCCCTAGTGGGGCTAAGTGTTCTATGAATCATGTAAAACTATGCATAGTATCCTTTTTAATTTTGTTCTTATATGCCTTTGTTAGATATTGAGTTACTTTAATTATTATAGTTGCTTTTTAGCTCTTATTCTTAATTTTTTTTAAAAAAATTAATCTAATTAACTTCATTTATTTTTTTATGTAGGTATATATATAAAGATTGGAACAATGGAGAACTTGAGTTTATATGCTTGGATTGTATATCAAGATGAGACGTGATGATCCTTCAAGAAAAATTTTTGGCTAAGAAATTTTTTATTTTTGTTTATTAGGATTAATAACGATAAATAGTATAATAATAATTATATTACACTTTTTTATAGATTGTATATATATGTTTAGCATTATAAAATTTATTATTCTTAAGTGATACTAAATGAGCCATTTGAAATGATAGGACAAATGTTTAATAATGTTTATTTAATATTATGAATTTGATACAGGTAAATATATGCAATATATATTGTATTAAAATAATTTTACCATTAAAAAAAATTGACACATATGACAATATTCAGCTTTAGGTGTAAGATACATGATATAACAACGTGCAGATGATTGTTGTTGAAAAAGGTTAAAAGGGTAGGGTTTTCCATAACGTCGCCCGTTGTTATAACACGTCTGCAACAACAGGCATTATGATCGTTGTCGAATATATGTTAAAAGATTGAAACATTTAACAACGTGCGAATGTTATTATAACCTCAACTTTAGAACAATACACAATGCATTACAACAATATGCACGTGACCGTTGTTAAAGGTTAGGTTTTCCACAACGTACGCCTATTGTTAAAACATCTCTACAACAACAGACATTGTGACCGTTGTAAAATATATGTTAAAAGATTGAATCATTTAACAACGAGCGTACGTTGTTAAAATCTCGCTATCAGACCGATACGCAACGCTTTACAACAACAGGCTCGTGATCATTGTTAAAAGTAGTTGGCCATTTAACAACACCTTGATCGACAACATCACTATGAACATTGTCGTATGGGTATAACAACGAACATTGCACGTTGTTGTAGGTGTGATTTCTTGTAGTGCAAAATGAAGGCACCAAGAGTGATGATGAAAGATCAGGTCGATTTAATGTTGACTGTAGGATCCAATCATAGTAGGTCTTGAAGAAGTGAAGAATGGAAGAAGGTTGTCTTAACGTACATTACAACTTTTCATGGACAATGTGTAATGCCAATTTTGATATTTCAGATTTGTATCATTTGAACACGATTATGGTTCATTTATAACACTCTCAACTTTTTTCATTTGAATTTTGTCATTTTATTTTGTCTTCTGCGACAGATTGTTTAATTTTTGAATCATCTATGAATAATGTTATTCATATGTGAACTTTATTATATTGATTTTATTCGAAAATGACACAAGTGATCAATTTTGAAGCTTTGATCTCAGTTTTATACACATTATTCTTAAGTTAAACGTATTTTGTTCGTTTTATATACACGCATTATCCACATGGTATACTTGTCTTATACCATTATTTATGCATTATTCATGCAATTGAACAATTAAATATTATACAAGCATTATTTATATAGTATACTTCAATTATACCATTATTTACGCATTATTCGTAAGGTATATTAACCAACCAAACAATATTTATACTTGCATTATTCATTCATGATAGCTACATTATACCACTATTCACGCATTATTCTTGGTTGGTTTGTTATACATACATTCTATTATTATTTGTGCATTATTCATTTGTTATGGATTGGATTATTCACATTTTATTCATATGTTATACTTTCGTTATACATATATTTATGCATCATTCAGGCAATTGAAAGATGTTCTTTTTATACACATATTATTCACATGGTATACCTAGGTTATACTATTATTCATGTATTTTTCGTAAGATATATTGACCAACAGAATAATTTTTATACGTGCACTATTCAATTGTTATCGCTATATAATATGCGCATTATTCGGTTTTTATCCCTCCATTATACCACATTTCATGGGTTATATATACAATTATTCACGCATTACTCGATCTGTATCGTTAGATTTTTACACGGACATTATTCGATCTTTATCCCTACATTATACCACATTTCACGAATTATTTATACCATTATTCACACATTATACGATCATTATCGCTAGAATTTTTATATACGTATTATTTGATCTTTATCCATACATTATACTACATTTTACGGGTTATATATACCATCATTCACGCATTATTCGATAGTTAGTGCTACATTTTTATACGTGTATTATTCAATATTTATCCATACATTATATCACATTTCACGGGTTATATATACCATTATTCACGCATTATTCAATCAATATCCCTACATTTTTATACGTGCATTATTCGAGTGTTATGCCTACATTATACCACTATTTACAGGTTATACCATTATTCACGCATTATTCTATCATTATCCCTACATCTTTATATGCACATTTGTAATACCCCAAAATTTTGTCAAATAACTAAAGATAAATAAGTTTGAGAAAAATAAATAAAATAAGTTGAATAAATTAAATTCAAAGATTTTAAGAAATTTTGGGTGCAAATGGTGGGTTGGCACATGAAAAATAATTTAAATTGGAAATATGAAAAAAAAATAGGATAATTAAATGAAAATTACAATTTAGTGGAATTAATTATGAAATTTAAGGAATTGCTTAAGAAATAAATAGAAATAAAATATTTACACATATTGGCTAATATATGAATGAATAAGGTGTGTGTTAACACAATAAATGTGAATACTACATATTATAGGAATATGTACATAAAAAAATTCATATAATTAAATAAAATGTATTTATTAAAAATAAATCAA